>JAYKKM010000492.1:955000-1207500 GCA_035772405.1 Chrysogorgia sp. JL179-B06
TTTTTTAGTATAATCTGATCGATCGAATTAAATTGAACACGGAGTTTCCGGCATTCTGGTTGGTCTAGCGGAAGTATAACTCTGCAGTGGCAGTAGTCACCGCATACTAAAGTTTCAAAATGGCTTCGAGCTGTCGTTTTGCCCAAATTATATATAGGAAGTAAAACCTCCGTTTTTCTGGTAATTCCAAAACAAGAACTTACGTTTTTTTCTGAACTTTGAAATTATAAATAAAACAATTAGTCGCCATCGGTGAATATTTATGGCCACTATAAGAGCATGCATAAGAAATAACTTTTGACTTATTTTATAAAAATCTTTAAGCTATATTTTTTTGCTAAGGTCAGTACGTACGGAATTGATGTAGAACTAATTGTAGCAGTTCTGAAGACCAGATGAGTTCTTGCAACAATGGTTTGTTTTCTCAGTTTAACGCCGACAACACGGCGAACTAAATTAGTAAATATAACTAATAAGTTCAAAGTGTTTAGCCGTAATCTATGCAAATCAAAATCAAAATCAAGGTTATTGTTGATCAAAATCTGACAATAAAAGGTTGATCACTCTCTCACGAATCTCGAAACGTTAGTCCTTCTATTCACTATTTAGTCGGCTTGCAACAATTTCAGTATCTATATAATAATAGTATTATAGTATAAGAACTATAATTCAATATCGCCATTCACCATATAGTTTCAAATATGTTTTAAAGTAACTTTGTTTAAATTTGTTACCACAATAAGTTCGTTGTTGAACACGCACACATTGTTTGTGATTTAATTTGCATACTCGAAAACAGAAAATATGGTAGAGCTATATAGGAACATAGCTATATATATATATATATATATATATATGACCACTGCATGTGACGTGCGAACATGCGGTTATTATGTATACATATTTCAGTCGCCATATGGCGTGAGGTTAACCAGTTTGGCTTGTATGTCTTCTTGGGAAACAGACTTCTGAACAGGTGTCCAAGGCTGATAGGTTAAGCTCCACTAATGGCTCTTTCAAGCCACTGACACAAAACCCAAGGGTCAGCGACCATAAGATTGAATAGTTGCCTTCAAGCTGGTCGCGTTACTTCAACATCAGCTAAAGGAGGTAATTACCTTTGGGACTGAATTCTCGCAGTTTTTTGTTGTTAATTGAGAGCAGTATAAAGAATACAAATGGTAAGAGTACGGCGTATGCTTCTTTTTTTAACTTGGGTTTTGTGAGATATATTGGAACGCTTTACCCGACCACAACGAACTCTTCCCTTTGGAAAATAACATGCACTCTGGCAACTCTTGAATTCCAGTACATTGACATCAAGACTAGCTAGAGCTAGGCAAAGACATTTCGATATATCACTTTTATGGAAAGTGGCTGCAGTTTTGGTTGCAAGCAACATTCGTTTGTATTATGTTTTAGGTCAGCTTTTCTATATTGATTGATTTCTTACAGAAGTGGCCAGTGTAGTAACGTTTTTTTCAGGCCCCTTTATAATTAGTAGTATTAATTCGTTCACTATAAACCGGCCGAAACAAAAGTGTATTTATTTGTGTGAACAAATAGTGGAAATAGGAATGGTTTTCGTCCCAGGACAAAAACTATAAATTCGATCGACACTCATGCTAATAATGTAAAGACGATATGGACGATCAATCTCAAATCTTCAGATATGTTTCGGAGTCCCGAACATGGATCGAACTTGTAACCTTATTGTGACGCTCTATACCATTCAGCTATGCCGAGAATCCGAAAGACTCCGGTTTGAATCTGCAACACTGATATTATTCAAATCGTTTTCCTATAGCGCGAGTGTATATCTATCCATGTTGGCCAAGCGGGAACCCAGATTGGCAATGCATGCTGGGAGTTATATTGTTTAGAGCACGGAATCAAAGCAGATGGACACGTGTTGGACGAAGACGCGAAAAAAGGCGTGGATACATTTTCGACTTTCTTCAGCGAAACGGATTCTGGGAAGCATGTACCGCGGACCGTCTTCGTAGATTTGGAGCCGACTGTAATCGGTAGGTGTGTACACTAATATGTTATCTGCCGTTCCGGCAAAACCATAACCATGTTTGAGACATAACCATGTTTTTACCTGGGCGAGGGAAACATTTTCAGAAAGTCACCGAAAAATTACCACAAATAACATCTAAACGTTATATTTGACATGTACATTTAACATCTAAACGTTATATTAACCACTGTACTGTTTATTTATAAAATAAACGATAGCGTAGTTTCTTTGATCTGCTAGCTCCTTGATAATGAATATATATATATATATATATATATATATATATATATATATATATATATATATATATATATATATATATATATTATATATATATATATATATATATATATATATATATATATAATTATTCATTTGATTGCGATTCAGTTGCAGTTATTTATCTTATAACATGTAAGAAATGTGCCAAGATTTATGTGGGAAGCACGATTACATCATTTAGAAAAAGATTTAATAACCATAAGAGTAGTTTGAATAGGTTCAGCTAGGGTTGTAGGGGAATAGCAGGTGAGCATTTGTATGCGCATTTTTATGAAAGTGGACATACCATTATTAGATGTTAAAATTTGATAAAACAAATGCAATGTTCCGACAACAAGGGAGGGGATTCTGGGCATACAAGTTAGATTCATTTATACCTCGGGGACTTAATATTAGGGATTTTTTGTGAAATAGGTGCATTTTTAATTAGATTGTAGAGTACAGTAAGTAGAGTACAGTAATTAATACTTCAAGAATCTGTGTACTCATATCTTGACAAAGGGGCTTGCCCCGAAACGTTGATGTTTAATAAAGTTTTAAAGTTTTTATCCTGATGTTTTTATAAATGTTTTTAAACTTGATAAGGAGGATATCCAGTGATAAATATATCAACTGTTTAGGCGATCAGTGTGAGACATGATTTATTAAAAAGGTTGTATCTGATCAAAAAAGTTTAAAAACTAAATTTTCGATCACTGTCTGCGATCTTCTTCAGAGTTTTGGTTGAAGACTTCGATGAGAATGCTGACTATATACAAAATATTGCTATTTACATATGCAAAGTAATAAAAAAATACTATGCAAATATGCATTATCTTAAAAAATTCAACAAAGCTCTATATACTTGTGGGAATGTGCGTCTCTCGTTGACAGTGTCATTGTCCATGGTAGAATGTAATAACTCCAGAAATACTGAATCGCTTTTTCCAATCATTTACTCCACACTCCAGAATATCTACATAGTTGGGGTGAATATCGTGCCCAGTGGTCTCAGCATGTTGTTTAAGCCTGGTTCACATGAGCGACATAAGCATAAACAACGAAAACAAAGCATGTCTTTTCCTCTGGGACGTACGAAGACAAAACAACGAGAATTTTTCTTTGTTTCCTCTTTGTTTTGCTCTTGCCTTATGCTTCTTATGCTTGGCTTATGCATTTTATAATTATCATTATTTATGCATCTTTATGTCGCAGGCTTTTGTATTTTGTCTTGTCCTTATGATTATGATTATGCTCTCGTGTGAACCAGGCTTTAATAGCCGATTCGTTCTTTTGTCTAGTGCCGGGTTTGTGTTCTGCCCATCGGGACCTCCATGATCTTTTGGATTCACCGACATACGAGAAAGAACATGATTTGCACTTCACTTTATAGACAATGCCTCACTTGTGATTCAGCAGGGCGATCTTTCGGGTTTTTTAAAAATATGTGCTAAAGTTCGTACAGGTTTAAAAGCTGTCTTTATGTTGGCCTTTTTGAGCGTTCTTTTTATTCTTTTCGATACTCCCTTGACATAAGGATTGCATAGCTCTGTTCTATACTTTCGGCGGGTTGGTCTCTCGCAGGGATGTCGTTGATCTCGCGGTTGATCTGTAAATCCATGATGACGCGTTCGTTTTCAGATTGACGTCTGCACTCTGTAGATGGTATGTATTTTTTTCGCCCGGTCCAGCAATGCTTTTACAACAGTCCAAACGTTCCGCAACCATCTAAACGCCATCAACCCGCATATTCAGCTCACCATAGAATTTCCATTGACGACCAACGAAGAACAGACTATTGCATTCCTTGACACCAATAACATCGTCAATGTGAAGGGCCACTCTATTTGGCTATCCATCGTAAAGCAACCTATACCAACAAATATTTGGCATTTGACTCACATACCTCTACGTGCTGGACCGCGCGAAAAAAAAACATCTACAGAGTGCAGACGTCAATCTGAAAAGGAACGCGTCATCAAGGATTATCAACGGGTACAAAAGAGAATTTATGAATAACACATTCCCACAAGTATATAGACATTTGTTGAATTTTTTAAGATAATGCATATTTCCATAGTATTTTTTTATTACTTTGCATATGTAAATAGCAATATTTTGTATATAGTCAGCATTCTCATCGAAGTCTTCAACCAAAACTCTGAAGAAGATCGCAGACAGTGATGGAAAATTTAGTTTTTAAACTTTTTAGATAAAACTTTTTAATAAATCAAATATATATATATATATATATATATAATCCTCATAATATATATATATATATATATATATATATATATATATATATATATATATATATATATATATATATATATATATATATATATATATTATATATATATATATATATATATATATATATATATATATATATATATATATATATAAATATAAACTACCACTATAAAAACTACAGACGAAACTAGCAAGCTAATTTGTTCACCGGTGATGAAATAAAATAAACATAAAATGACGAAGGACTTAGCTCGAAATGCACGCTGGGAAAAACACCATAGAAAGTGGTCGACCAAATTTTTTTGTGAGTTTTAATCGGATAGGAACAAAACTTGGCAGGCTAATAGATTGTATTTTTCTGAATGATCGTGAAAATACAATTTTAACTGCCAGATTTGTTATGTCATTTTCCCCGCCGAAAACCGTTATATTTGAATTGAAATATGAGAACGATTTCATTGATCAGAAAAAGACACTGCACCTACCAAGTTTTAAAACGATTTTTTAACATATATATTTCGGCAGTACACAAAACACTAAAGCGTTTTGGATACTTATTTTATAACAATTCCTACACAACACACTGCTTTTAAGTCATAAAGATATGCTGACCAAGTCAAGCGAGTTGAAAGTCAAAGGCAATAAATATCAGCTGTTGACTAAATATTAATAGCTACTTAAATATCTGTTGACTATAAATACATAGATATCCCTAATATTTTCTCTTCGTCGCTTAGTCTTGGATATATAATAAACTTTTTTTCTTTCCTAAACGTCGTGTGGATAGATGAAATTCGAGTTGGAGAATACAGGTCGCTTTTCAGTCCAGAAATGTTGGTGACCGGTAAAGAAGATGCAGCCAATAACTACGCTAGGGGACATTACACCATTGGAAGAGAGATCGTCGATTTAGTCATGGATCGGATACGAAAGTTGGTCAGTATATAAACACGTTGAAATAAATACTACAATCACGGTCGTTTGTACATGTAAATGTTTCAGTTTTGGCAGCTCGATCAATTGAAAGACAATTTAAAAATCGAGTTCAAATGATAGCGTGCATCTTAATTTATTACTTAGAGGTATTGCAATCATATAATGCTGTAATATGAACAGGGGTACCACAGTGCAGATAGAGGTTTTAGGAAATTATATACGTAAAGGATTGTAAAAATTAAGAATATTCTTGGTTAAAATTTGTTTCTTTATGTTTTGTATTTTTCTAGTTTTTATTAATTGCATGGATTGAAATTTCAATGAAATTTTAAAACTCGTAAAACATTAATGACTAAAACACTATAATTTGAGCAGGAGTACAATTCCTTCTTTCTTTTCTTTGTTCGTTCGTTCGTCCGTTCGTCCGTTCGTCCGTTCGTCCGTCCGTCCCGTCCGTCCGTCCGTCCCGTCCCGTCCCGTCCGTCCGTCCGTCCGTCCGTCCGTCCGTCCGTCCGTCCGTCCGTCCGTCCCTCCGTCCCTCCGTCCCTCCGTCCCTCCGTCCCTCCGTCCCTCCGTCCCTCCGTCCCTCCGTCCCTCCGTCCCTCCGTCCCTCCGTCCCTCCGTCCCTCCGTCCCTCCGTCCCTCCGTCCCTCCGTCCCTCCGTCCCTCCGTCCCTCCGTCCCTCCGTCCCTCCGTCCCTCCGTCCCTCCGTCCCTCCGTCCCTCCGTCCCTCCGTCCCTCCGTCCCTCCGTCCCTCCGTCCCTCCGTCCCTCCGTCCCTCCGTCCCTCCGTCCCTCCGTCCCTCCGTCCCTCCGTCCCTCCGTCCCTCCGTCCCTCCGTCCCTTAATTCGTCCCTTCGTCCCTTCGTCCCTTCGTCCCTTCGTCGCTTCGTCGCTTCGTCGCTTCGTCGCTCGTCGCTCGTCGCTTCGTCCCTTCGTCCCTTCGTTCATTCGTCCCTTCGTCCCTTCGTCCCTTCGTCCCTTCGTCCCTTCGTCCCTTCGTTCCTTCGTTCCTTCGTCGCTTCGTCCCTTCGTTCCTTCGTCCCTTCGTTCCTTCGTTCCTTCGTCCCTTCGTTCCTTCGTTCCTTCGTTCCTTCGTTCCTTCGTCCCTTCGTCCCTTCGTTCCTTCGTTCCTTCGTCCCTTCGTCCCTTCGTCCCTTCGTTCTTTCGTCCCTTCGTCGCTCGTCGCTCGTCGCTTCGTCGCTTCGTCCCTTCGTCCCTTCGTTCATTCGTCCCTTCGTCCCTTCGTCCCTTCGTCCCTTCGTCCCTTCGTACCTTCGTCCCTTCGTCCCTTCGTCCCTTCGTCCCCTCGTCCCTTCGTCCCTTCGTCCCTTCGTACCTTCGTTCCTTCGTCCCTTCGTCCCTTCGTCCCTTCGTTCCTTCGTCCCTTCGTCCCTTCGTCCCTTCGTTCTTTCGTCCCTTCGTTCCTTCGTCCCTTCGTTCCTTCGTTCCTTCGTTCCTTCGTTCCTTCGTTCCTTCGTTCCTTCGTCCCTTCGTTCCTTCGTCCCTTCGTCCCTTCGTCCCTTCGTTCCTTCGTTCCTTCGTCCCTTCGTCCCTTCGTCCCTTCGTCCCTTCGTCCCTTCGTCCCTTCGTCCCTTCGTCCCTTCGTCCCTTCGTCCTTTCGTCCCTTCGTCCCTTCGTCCTTCGTCCCTTCGTCCCTTCGTCCCTTCGTCCCTTCGTCCCTTCGTCCCTTCGTCCCTTCGTCCCTTCGTTCCTTCGTCCCTTCGTCCCTTCGTCCCTTCGTCCCTTCGTCCCTTCGTCCCTTCGTCCCTTCGTCCCTTCGTCCCTTCGTCCCTTCGTCCCTTCGTCCCTTCGTCCCTTCGTCCCTTCGTCCCTTCGTCCCTTCGTCCCTTCGTCCCTTCGTCCCTTCGTCCCTTCGTCCCTTCGTCCCTTCGTCCCTTCGTCCCTTCGTTCCTTCGTCCCTTCGTTCCTTCGTTCCTTCGTTCCTTCGTTCCTTCGTTCCTTCGTTCCTTCGTTCCTTCGTTCCTTCGTTCCTTCGTTCCTTCGTTCCTTCGTTCCTTCGTTCCTTCGTTCCTTCGTTCCTTCGTTCCTTCGTTCCTTCGTTCCTTCGTTCCTTCGTTCCTTCGTTCCTTCGTTCCTTCGTTCCTTCGTTCCTTCGTTTTTACTTTCTTCATGCTATTCCAACCAACAACAACAACATCGCAAATTAGATATTTATACTTTTTTCCTTAGGCTGACCAGTGCACTGGTCTTCAGGGCTTCCTGATCTTTCACTCGTTTGGAGGCGGCACCGGTTCTGGATTCACTTCGCTTCTCATCGAACGTCTCTCCGTCGAATATGGCAAAAAGTCAAAGCTAGAATTTGCAGTTTACCCGGCTCCTCAAATTTCCACAGCAGTGGTAGAACCCTACAACTCTATCTTGACGACTCACACTACAATGGAGCACTCAGACTGCTGTTTCATGGTGGACAATGAAGCTATTTACGACATCTGTCGCAGAAATCTCAACATTGAGCGTCCAACCTATACCAATCTCAACCGGTTGATTAGCCAGATTGTGTCGTCCGTCACCGCTTCCCTTCGCTTTGATGGTGCTCTCAACGTGGATTTAACCGAATTCCAAACCAATCTTGTCCCGTATCCTCGTATTCATTTCCCTCTCGCTACATATGCTCCTGTCATTAACGCTGACAGGGCCTACCATGAGCAATTCTCAGTGGCGGAAATCACCAATGCTTGCTTCGAACCAGCCAATCAGATGGTGAAATGTGATCCACGTTCCGGCAAGTACATGGCGTGTTGCCTGCTGTACCGTGGTGATGTCGTTCCCAAAGATGTGAACGCCGCCATTGCAGCGATCAAGACCAAACGCACCATCCAATTCGTGGACTGGTGTCCAACTGGTTTCAAGGTCGGTATAAACTACCAACCCCCGACAGTTGTACCAGGAGGTGATCTTGCCAAAGTTCAGCGGGCAGTGTGTATGCTTAGCAACACCACCGCCATTGCTGAGGCTTGGGCACGACTCGATCACAAATATGATCTGATGTACGCAAAACGTGCTTTCGTCCACTGGTATGTTGGTGAAGGAATGGAGGAAGGAGAGTTCGCGGAGGCCCGCGACGATTTGGCTGCCCTGGAGAAAGATTACGAAGAAGTTGGCCTTGACAGTGTAGACGAAGCAGAAGAAGAAGACGACTATTAGAGTATTAATACATGTATAGGTGACTGGAAATAAGCTTGTGTATCATGTGTAATCCAGGTTCATTGGTAATAAAGATCTAAATGTGCTGAATGCATTGTATATATTGTAGGCTTTTTTGTATTTCATTTTACATGTCTTCTTGACGGCAAGTATCTCATTCCAGAGCATTTCCTCATGAGCAAAACCTTTACAGGCATAGATACGACTATAATAGGGCCGGTTGTTCAAAAGAAAAAAGTTTGGATTTTCCTCTGCAGTTATTGTTTGAACTTAGAAAAGCCTTGTCCTGCAACGTTTTATGGAAAGTAGTCAAACGAATCACACTGAAATACCTGGAAGATTAAATGTTAAAGGACATTGCAGGCAACAAAAATTAAGTTTGTCTAATATGAAAGAACTCGTAAAATGATAGAGTAACACCTTTTACAACTTTTCCGTATTTTTGTCGCGTATAATATGCTTCGGATGATCTCTGCTTCGTTTCCATACTTATCCAATAAGATACTTTTTGAGAATGGAAGAGCCTGCTAAAGATACTAAATATTTACATATTACAATACAAGAATGGCATGAAAACTACAAGAAGCAGGTCGAAGGAAAATAGCGAAAGGAACAACTCGAAGCTGAAAAGGAGTTGCATGAAGTAAGAATGAAATTCCAATCAGAGTTACAGGAGGCGAAGAAGGCGGAAGAAAGCCAAAGCCAAACAAACGACAGTAAAGAGTCTATAACAGTCAACGCGAAGTTACCAATATTACGAATAACCGAATACAACGGATCGTACCTTTCCTTCAAATAGGCAAACGACGTTATTCGGGATTTCGAAATATCAACTTTCAAAATATATTTGTTGACTGACAAAATGTATTTTTCGACTGAAAAATATATTTGTCGACTGAAAAATATATTTGTCGACTGAAAAAATACATTTGTCGACTGACAAAATATATTTGCCGACTGAAACTGTATATTACGGTGGTCCGGCATATAGTTAAGCATTTCTGCATTTGCCATAGAACATTCGTAAAGTCACTAATTACTAGTCATAGATGCTTTTAAATAAGTGATAAAACGTGTTGTGCTGCGTAGGCAGTGTAGAAATGCAAATCAAATATCTCAGTAAAAAGGTTGGTGTACGGCCGAAATAGCGTGTAAGACAAGTAGTCTAACGTTTCGAGCGAAGGACCTTCGTCATGCATAGAGTGAAACGTAAGTGAACTATAATTACTCAGTTATTATTTCACTTTACGTTTCACTCTCTTACAAAGGGCCTTCGCTTGAAACGTTAGAAAACTTCCACACTATTTCATAGACTTGCTCCAAATCTGCCATCTCTTGATTGTTTCGCCCGGATTTGTTTAAAGACAGGTTTGTTTAGTCGAGATTAGAATACTCGAAACAAAGTCTTCTCGAAACAAAGTCTTCTCGAAACAAAGTCGTCTTTGAAACCAAACCACTCTCGAAACAAACCCGTCTTCTCGAAACAAACACGTCTTCTCGAAACAAACACGTCTTTAAACAAACGCAAAACAATCAAAGAGGCAGGCTCGAAGCAAGTCTAACTATTTCACTATTTCGGCAGTACAATAACACCTAATTTCGCTTTCCGAGTTCCGTAATATTTACGACGAACATGTTACCGCTGGGTTAGTGGTGTTGGCGGGCTCAACATGGTTCTGGCGACTATTATCTAGTGCGCACCTACATGAAACACCAACCAAAACTCCCACCTAATCGAGGGCACTTTGAATAGGTAAATAGGTCTACAAGAAAAACAAACAGAACTCAGCGCCATGATAGCGAATCAGCAAAAATTAATTCCTTGCCCGTACAAGAACCACCATAGTTTAGACAAGCTTTCGAAACCAGTATCGAGAACAAGCTAGGTCGATTCAGATAAGGAGGACAGATTCATTGTTCTTTCTCGACAAATGCACCACAGGAAGAGCAAATGACGTTGTCAAGGGATTTATGACGATCAACAGTGACGACGGATATAAACAAGCTAAACATCTTTTAGCTCAAAGGTTTGGTGACCCGTACCATGTTACAATTTTGGAACAATTTTACAACCATGGAACGATTTTATGGAACGCTTTAATCTGAAAACACTCGTAATATAACTTATTTAATTTCTTTTAAATTAGGTTTAATGAATGATAAGGAGAAGCTGATTAGCTTCTCATTTGCACAAGGAGTTTCTTTTAACCATAATAAGAATAAAGACTATCTTTATTTTTAACTTTATGATTTTAGTTTATTTTAGTTAGATAAGTTTAAACATATAATTCTTAGATACTTATTCTGTTTTAATTAATATTTTTATGTAATGTAATGTTAAACGGAGGACCCCACCAGCTATGCTGAACTTTTTATCCTCCTTAAATAAAGGATTATTATTATTATTATTATTATTGTTATGTTGCTGAAGCGTTCAAGTCAAAGCTTCGAAAATGGCCCAAAGTCAACGAAGGAGGCGCCACAGGTATTCAAGACTTTTCAGACTTTCTCGTTTGCTGTAGAGAAGAGGCAAATTACAAACCCGAGTGGTATCTCACTAGCACTGCATTTGAACGTGAGAGGCATTTGCTCTTCCTTTGAAGAACTTCGGATTCTATTGCAAGATAAAACACTGGACGTTTTAACCATTAGTGAGACTTGACTAAGTGACAAAATTGGCGGCGATGAATACAATATTGATAGCTACTCTCTACTTAGGAAGGACAGGACATATGCAAATGGCGGTGGCATAGCTGCGTATGTTAAGAATGTTTATGCTTTTCAACGGATAACTGAATTGGAATCTAACGACCTCGGGGTACTATGGTTTGAATTGAAAATAAACCTCTTCTTGTTGCCTCAGTGTATAGACCTCCTGGTGATGAAAGCTTTTATCGATAAATTTAGAATCCACCTTCAAACAATAAATCAACATCAGGAATGCTTATTATTAGGTGATTTTAACTGTGATATGCAAATAAACCTTCCGCAGACACGAAAGCTTAAATCGCTTATGCTACAATTCCAAATGAATCAACTTATCCAAGAGCCAACGAGAATTACGGAGACGACAAAGACTCTCATTGATCTTGTTTACTCTACAAGTCCAGAGAAAATTGGCGAGGTTAATGTCATGCACCTCAGCAGCAGTGATCACTCCCTTGTGTATGTGGTACGTCAAGCAAGACCTGTTAAGAAATTGCCACGAATTATCAATTTAGGACTTACAGTAAATTTAATGAAAACCGATTTCTTGACGATCAACAATCATTATTGAAGCCTGCGATGACCCATGCAGACATGGTTTGGTCAATGTTTAAAGATGTTTACTGAGGTATGTGACAATCACGCGCCAATTATTAATCGTAAAGTACGAGGTGAACAATGTCCATGGCTAACAGACAAAGTTAAAGAATTGATGAGGCAGAGAGATTATTTGCATAAAAAAGCCATTGAATCTGTTGCTGGAAACAATTACTGGCAACTGTATAGGCAAGCACGGAACGAGGCCAACAAGTGAATTCGTCTGACTAAAGAAAGCTATTGCAATTATAATCCAAAAGGTATATGGAAAACTATAAAGAAATTATTACCGCGAAAGAATAAGACTCCTGCAAGTTGCATTGAAATTGATGGACTGCACTGCACATCTCCTCGTACTATAGTTGACCATTTTAATAATTATTTTTCCTCAATTGGATCAAAGTTACATAATCTACTACCGATCAGATCTGATGATATCCATTCGACAAGTATTTTAAATTTTACTTTCAAGTTTAAACCTGTTGAAGTTGATTCTGTCTACAAACAGCTGAAACGTCTTAAAGTCGGAAAGGTGCAGGATTTGATAACATCCCTGCAGGTCGCCTATTGAAAGTTGCTTCGCAAAAGCTTGCGCCTTCGTTAACCTATATGTATAATTTGTCCACTGGTATCTTTCCTCAAGAATGGAAAATTTCAAAAATTACACCACTATTCAAATCAGGTAAAAAAGATCAAGCTAACAACTATAGACCGATATCGATTCTTCCAACTATAGCCAAAATATTTGAAAAGGAAGTACATCGTCAGGTGTATTAATTTCTAACGGAAAATAATATCTTCCATCCGTGTCAGCATGGTTTTCGTAAAAAATGATCAACACATACAGCACTCTTAACTGTTGTGGATAGGTGGTTACAAAACATGGACAATGGTCAAGTCACATGCAGTGGTCCTCTTGGACCTGGCAAAGGCCTTTGATTCCGTAAGTAACTGCATGCAATACTTCTCGAGAAACTTCGCGCTTCGGGAATCTCCGAGCTTGAAATGAAGTGGTTTTCTTCTTATTTATCAGATCGTCAACAATATGTAGTTCACAATGGCATTTCATCCACGAACCTGCCAATCAAATGTGGAGTTCCACAGGGGTCTGTTCTTGGACCTCTGCTATTTTTAATCTACGTAAATAGTTTACCCGCATGTATTTCTCATGCATCAATAAATATGTTTGCCGATGATACTGCGCTCTTATTTAGTAGCAAAGACCCCAATGAAATTGAACAGAAACTAAACAATGATTTGGAATCCATCTCTGAATGGCTAGAAGCTAATGGTCTTGTTTTAAATACAACAAAGTCTGAATATATATTAATTGGAACATCTCAATTATCAACCAATCCAACTTCATCTTTGCGATACTAATATTAAGAGAGTCGAAACATCAAAATATTTGGGAGTAACGCTGGATCCTATAGCCTAACTTGGACACCTCACATCGACAACTTATGTAAAAAGGTATCGTCTAGAGTTGACCTTAAAGCGAATCCGTCCCTTCCTTAACATTGCAAGTACTGACCTGCAGCTAGTGTATCAATCAACTATTTTGCCCATGTTTGATTACTGCGACGTTGTATGGGACATCTGCAATGAGTCGTCTAAAACAAAAATACAGAGGCTCCTGAATCGTTCCGCTAACGTAATTATGAATCGGGATATCATGACACCTTCAGATGAAGTACTATCAGACCTGAATTGGTGTAAGCTAGATAAAGCCATACTTATGTACAAATGTTTACATATGGAATCAGAGGGTGTAAATGTTAATCTTGTTCGTCATATGGATAGACACACCTATAACACTAGAAAAAAGGAGTTTGGAATTTACTTCTATTTGATGTTAAAAACGCAAATTCTCTTCCAGCATTTAAAAGAGCTGACATTAATATTAATTAATTAGTCGTGTTTACTGCTTAGTCCTACTCATAATAATTTAAATTTTCATTGTTGTATTTTAAACTATAATTTTTAATAACTCATTGTAATTAATTCATGTTATATTTAATTATAAATTACTGATGTATTTAGTTAGGTCAATCAGGGCCTCCAGGGAGAACAGTTATTTGACTGATGGAGTTACCCCCAAGCGTCCTCTGGAGCTAATATGATGTTTAGTGCAACAGAAAGAGGCGAAGTCGATAATAAAAAATCCTGTCGAAGCACCAACGAGCGATTGCCATTTGTGTCACGAAAAACACAGTCTTGAAGAGTGCGTGCAGTATATGAATCGAACTGTCCAAGAACGTGTGGCCTTCGTCAAAGCCAATGTATTGTGTTTTGTTTGTCTACCAGTGGGACATCTGTCTAAGGCTGCGTTTACACTAGAGCAAAAGTATCCGGATTCATATTGTTTTGCATCCTCATGGGAATAAAAAATAATGCGAATCCGATAACTTTTGCTCTAGTGTAAACGCAGCCTTAATCGTCCAAGAAAAAGGCTCAAGTGCAAGAAATGCAAAAAGACCGACGTCCCTTCACGATGATTCAAAGATGAACCACCAAAGGAGCACAGGAGACCAGACAACGCTGCAGATAAACCAGAAGAGAAAGACATCAGCAATTGTGCGAATACCACAACTACCACTGTGATAACGTCCATGATTATCCCAGTGTGGATTCACCACAAGAACCTGCCAGAACTCAAGACGCCAACGTATGCCCTCCTTGATAATGCCAGTGATACCACGTTTGTTAAGGTTTCGATCCTTAGGTTGGATCGGAAATCGGGAAAAGGGAGGAATATTAATTTAACATTAACCCATGCAATGGTAACAATATTACATTTCATATAAATCGAATTTTATACAACCGACAAAGTTTAAACAGTCGATGAAGTCAATTTTACCAACGATCTAATATGACGAACAGTTTACCGACAGCCTTAACTATTACAAGGTTTTCCCAACTTCCGGTCTGTCCAATCGGTTTTCCCGACGACGCCAGGCTTTACCGACCGACTCCACGTTTTACCGACCAATTCACACCCCCCGCACGGTACGCTCCTGGATATAACATTGACGTTTAGTAAGCGACACGCACACTGGAAAACCCGTTGTTATCTAGTATTTGAGAAAACACATAGTACAGTTTCATAAACACTTCTTAACTACATAACTACTCTCCTTCTTGCTCTCCCTTCCTCGTGGTCCTGACGTACTACCTCTGCGGGCAGAAATTTTTTTTGGGATCACTTGCCATGGGAAGCAATCTGATTGGTTACCCGAAACAACTTTTATCCTAACCCTAACCCTAACCCTAAACCTAACCCTAAACCTAACCCTAAATAACCCATCCTAACCCTAACCCCCCGCCTAGCGTATTTTCTTAAATTCCGACTTGTTTTCTTAAATTCCGACTTTTTCTTAAATTCCGACTTTTTTCTTAAATTCCGACTTTTTCTTAAATTCCGACTTTTTCTTAAATTCCGACTTTTTCTTAAATTCCGACTTTTTTCTTAAATTCCGACTTTTTTCTTAAATTCCGACTTTTTCTTAAATTCATGATCCCAAAGACAGATATTCTGTTAGTGGAAGAAGCTCTTTTAACATTGTTGATGCTATAATGAGTTTACCATGGGATATAGAGATAACCGAGAAAGCATATGTATGCCGAAAATGCCTCGCGCGTTTGAAGAAGAAAATAAACTTGGAACTGGCGCACAACAAATGTCTTTTTCCAAGTTTATCTTCTTCTTCAAACGCGCAAGGCATTTTCGGCATACATATGCTTTCTCGGTTATCTCTATATCCCATGGTAAACTCATTATAGCATCAACAATGTTAAAAGAGCTTCTTCCACTAACAGAATATCTGTCTTTGGGATCATGTAGTACCAACGAACACAAGAACATGAATAATTTATAAATCCATGCTTCCGACAAATCCACTATCCGCCATTTTGTCATTTATCAAATCGAGGAATTGCATAAATTATACTAGTCGGAATTTAAGAAAAAGTCTGAATTTAAGAAAAAAAGTAGGAATTTAAGAAAAAGTCGGAATTTAAGAAAAAAGTCGGAATTTAAGAAAAAGTCGGAATTTAAGAAAAAAGTCGGAATTTAAGAAAAAGTCGGAATTTAAGAAAAAAGTCTGAATTTAAGAAAAAAGTCGGAATTTAAGAAAAATATAGCGCTTTAATAGTATGGCACCTATGGGGCTCCGTAAATATATGTAGTAGGCTTTATCTTATAATGAAACTGCAATAAGTTTTATAAGTAAATTTAAGAATATATTGTTGTAAGGGCTCCTAATACGTCTATTATTATTATTATTATTATTATTATTATTATTCTTTTTTCAAATCTCTCTCTCATTCTATTTATAGATCATTACTGACCAGTGGTAGTCGGGGCTCAGCTGGCTATTTTTCTCTTGGAACAAGATGGCGGACGATAATGACATGGTAAACGTGAAGGTAAGGTGACCTTTAGCGAAAAACAGGCGAATTACTTCCAAGCTTGCTTACAACTATGCCACTTATAGTGAGCGAGTGGATTTTTAGATTTCGACTAAACGTTTTCTTGAAAGTTTGCACCAAACTCCGGCGGTAGCGGAGCGCACAGAACGGCACAGATGACGTATAAACATTTTTTAGTTCCTCGAACAATAGAAAATTGTCATAATGTCATTTGGGAATTTCAGTTCGTTTGTCGGCATCTTGGGTTTAAAAGTAGAATCTGTGCGCTCGGCTATTGCCACGTGTTGAATTTTTCTATGCAGCCATTCACTCATGTTGTCATGACTGTTATGAGTCATGCTTCAGTTCTGAGCCATATATTAAAGGCCAAATAAGGTATCAGCTTACCGTAACTTAAAATAATAAGCTAAACTAGTGAACAACTTAACACAAGGTAAAAATAGTGAACAACTTAACAGGGTGAAGTTTCATATAAATCCCGAAATGACGTCACATAGACTATCGGTAGTAAAATTCGAAATTAAAATCGGCTGCTATTTCTAAAATAAAGCATTATCGCAAGAGTTAAGGTTAGTATTAGGTTCAGGGTTAGGGTTAGGGTTAGGATTAGGGTTAACTTAACATTTAAGCTAAAAATAGTGAACAACTTAAATTAAAAAAAACTTAAATTAAAAAAACACCTAAAAGGTTGGTTTGTGACTAATAAAGAGATACATGTATCTAATATTTTGATTCTATTTCAGAATCATCCTCGGTGTAACATGAAAATTAATCGAAAAAATTAAGTTAAGGGACTTTGTCAGAGAGTGAAAGTTTTACCCAAACATGATAATATCAATGTAAAATAATAGCGCTTGAAATAACCGGTGCGTCGGGGTCAAACGTCGGGGTCATTGACCCCCAATTTTCATGATTTGACCACCCAAAATCAGTTATGTAATGTCAGCATGACCAGTCATATTTTAACGAACCATGGAAGTACAATACTGCCAAAACTGCATTGCTTGTTGCATTAATCATTGCTTGCCGTTTTGTTTGTTCATGTGGTGGTCATGGGTCAGACCTTGGCATTTTTTCAATAGCAAAATTATACTGACTGAATTACTGTAAGCGTTGAGCAACAGCTGGGCGGCGTCTGCGTTACATGTCTATACCATTTCTAGCGACTTGACTTTGCCTTTTAACAAAATGTCTATGGCCATGTCATGAGTAAATCAAGGAAAGAACACTCTTGTTTTTAATGTACAAATTAAGGGGAAATGATTGAATGCCCAAATGTTATATCTGACCACCCAAATTTATGTCTGACCAGTCTAGCTGACTGCCAAACTTGCCAGTGTTATTTTGAGTGCTGAAATAAACACAGATAGTGTAAGATGAAACATACATTACAATAGTGTTACATTATCAACTACCCAGGCCCCTTGCACAGGCCTATCACTAAGAAAAAACGCAGGTGTGGGGAGCTTCTCACACCTGCGTTTTTTGTTTGTAGTCATTTTTTGACTGTACTCTTGCTTTTACTTCGTCTTTTCGCCTGTTTGTACGACATCTTCGAAATCTAAACAACAGTTTACCGAGCGTGCATGCAGTGTGTGTTCGCTTCACGTTCACTTGCGACTGGTTTGTTAGTACGCGTACCAGCAAGATGTTTGCAAAATTATTTGCAGCGCTGCGCCTCGCATTCTTCAGATGTGTGTGGAAGCATGTGCGTGCGATCACACATAGTAACTGAGCTATAGTTCATTTAAACATTCACCAAACTAACATGCAAACCATATGACGTCATAATCTGTGCTGAAATATCAGCACTTTGTTTGTGCCATATTTTCCCTTGATTTTGACATCTTTAAATCTTTATAACTCTGGAACTAAAAAAGATATCAAGGAATGGTAAACTGTATATAATCCTACTTTTTGAAATTTTTTATTTCATAGGCACTTTAAGATGTGTTTCATGATAAATTTCTACACCCCTGAGATATTTCAAGCTACAAATATAATGGCAAGCCTCAAATTTAAAAATTTCACTCGAAGGCCAAAAATGGCCTAGGACATTGTCTAATAATTTACCTATCGTCGGCCATTTTTTTATTCACGTAGGCCAAATTTTTAATTGACTTAACGTAAAGTATACAACACCTTTGACCATGCCCAGGGCGAAAACGGACAGCCCAAATGTAAAAATCACATTTTTGCATTTTTGTGACCACGCCATCCTTTTCATCGTATGCTAACCATTCACAGTTCCATTTTTTTACGGTGCTTAGTCTTGCTGATCTACCTTTAGCCCGTCTCAACAGCGTCTTCCAACGTAGGTGGCAGTGGACAGTTACGTTTAGGATTCAAATTTGGCGTATCGTTTACGGTATTTGTGCGCGTTTCAAACCTGTATCAAACAATGACCTTTGCATCTTGACACATTTTTTTCGAAAGTAAAGCAATTATTACTAAAGGTAATACAATCTTCAAGAAAGCGTGCCAGGTGCGAAAGCGTTTGATGTTCAATTATCAGATTTTGACAGTGAGTGACTCCTCACTCCACATGTATTAAATTTCGTGTTGTCATGGGATTCATGTGTTTGATTGGACCTAGTGTAACAAAAAGTCGAGTGTCGAGACAAAAAGTTGAGATTAGGAAAGTCTAGACCTTACATATAATTGTAATATAGTGTAACAATTATTTATATAAAACACAGTCAATTTATTCTCGCATGTGTGTGAATAATTTAACAACAATACAAGGAAATACTAACGTCATTTACACATTGACATGTCAACACTCTCTATAATACGATTGGTTTCGGCGTGTAAAAAGCGCGATGCTTGCGGCGCAAAAACTCCAAAACAATATCCCAAACCGCAAAATAGGCGCAAATATATTTAGTGCAAACATATTCCAACTCGACGATCATAAACTTTTTATTTTCGAACCGCATTGGGGTCAAACTAGGGTCAAAGTGTTCGGTCAAAGTGTTCAACTTTTAATATAATTGAAATAAATTGATTAATATTGGCGAGTTTTAAACCTTGTTTTTGACAGCTAGATTTCCGCAAAATTAATTTCAAATAGGCAAATAACATACGGAATTGTATCTACGGCCAAAAACTGGCCGCCGATATCAAGAAAAAATTCCGATATCTAAGGCCATTTTCTGGCTATCGTCGGCCATGGCCGCGATGGCCGCGACTAAATTTGAGGCTTGTATGGAATAACAGCATTTGTGATATGTCATTGAGCTCCCATCATAAGCTTGTACTGTTCCTGAAAGATTAAAGACTCAAGAGTATGATTTAAGTTTATAGTCACCTAAGTGCGCCCCTGAGAGAGGACTCTGCACCCCTGCATCTGACATTTTAAGGCTTCACAGCACCTAAAGGATCTTGGTGCTGGAATGTTCCATTGCTGGCCAGATGCAATTTCTTGTGCCTTTTATAGAATGAAACAGGGCCTTTTTTAACTATTAAGCTGGGGGGGCATTTGCCCCCCTTGTGCCCCCCCACTAATCATTTTTTGCCCCCCCAGGAAAAGTCCCTTTTTCTTAAATTTAATCAACCAATAAGCAAGGAATAAAAATTAAACAAATGGAAAGTAAGTTTTAGCCCTTAATTAACAACTTATAGACTTACTGAAATTATTATGTTGACCTACGTGGCGCGCGTCCCCCATTTAAAATCCCGCAAACAAGTATTTTCTGTTTTTTTACCATATGATAAACGCAATATTATATGACCGATTATAAGCACAATGTTTTGGTAGCTTATGGAGCTGCCTAAAGGCTAAAGTGTATATATTGGTTCCGTACTAGTTCTGAGTTTATATATTAAAGCTGTGTTTCATAATCTTGATACCCCTTTGTAATTGTGCATTTTTAGCAACGGCATGGTGCCTTAATTTCGCAAAAATTCTTATCAGAAATCGCCGTAAAAGCACTTCTGGGCTTTGCAAATTAAAAATGTTCTGGAGGGGGCATGCCCCCAGACCCCCTGGTAGATTACCGTTACCCCTTTCGAACAACCCTGGATCCGCCACTGATCATGAACTGTAGAAAAAAAATGTTTAAATAAAATGGCAGACAAATATATATATATATATAAACGAAAAAGCCTACCTCAGAAACAGTAAACATATGTTTTGGCTACGAAGGTCCCTTTTAGGAAAATGCCCCCCCACGGGAAAATCCTTAAAAAAGGCCCTGGAATGAAATGGAAGTTTTAGCAAACATAAATACACCAGAATATATGCCAACAATTTCAAATAATAAAAAATGAGATAATGAAAATTTTTTTGGTGTGTGTGGTGATGAAATGCATATTAATGTTAAGCTGATACATCAGTTCCATTGGCCTAAAGAATAATTGCCTATTTGTATGAGCCTGGATAGTCGGGATAACTAGAAGTCCAGCAGGTTAACGAGCTAGTCGATCGAGCTAGTCGATCAGGATTACTAGATGTCCAATAAATGTTATTTTGTTTTCATGGGAGTACCACTACCTGACACCAGTCGGAACTGTTGCCTGTTGGATTAGATCCCACTGCAAGCCAAGTGTACTGCTATACCAATTATTGGCAAAATATCTATAAAATACCTACAAATATCCATAAAATACCTACAAATATCTATAAAATACCTACAAATATCCATAAAATAAAATACCCACAAATATCCATAAAATACCCACAAATATCCATAAAATATCCACAAATATCCATAAAATATCCATAAAATACCCACAAATATCCATAAAATACCCACAAATATCCATGTATTTGAGCCAACCTCATACCCAGGGTGTTATTTGATATAGCAATGTGGTATTTGCTTGAATGCCATGCCTGAGTGGGTATTCAACTTCAAATATACCACACTGGGTGGGGGTAATATGTGGTGATATATTTACTGGTCACATGGTACAAATCTAACCCTGTGATTGGACAATTTACAGTTAATGTAGTGTACATCCCGTGTATGCCACAGAGTGATAGTGAAATTAAAATGTTTAAATATTTTTTTCTTAAGATACATGATGATGTGCATAGTACTGATAAACTTTATGGTAAGTCCCAATTTTGATTGATTTATCAAAGATGTTATGGAACAGAATGCTGACTGTGCTGAGATGGGTGTATTGCTATATATATATGATCAAAAATTCAAAATATTTTTAAGGATACAGTTGGTTGCATTTTTGTAGACTAAGATTTAATTGCTTTAAGAAAATGTAATTACCATGGTATAAACAGTATATTTAATACATTTCTCTTATGTTAGACTACAAAGAGAAAAGCGATGATGAAAAAGACACTAATCTTGGCAATATGGGATCATCTGATGATGACAGTGATGGTTAGACACACTTGTTGAAAAAACAAATAATTATTTAGAATAATACTGTATATACCAGGAGATGAGGAAATTATTTCAAACTTTGCATGAACAGATTTTATAATATTTTCCCTTTAGTGAATGATGATGATGATGATAGTGATACTGCCGAGGTGAGAAACTTATTGCCGTATCTCTAGATGGAATTTTATTTATTTTTATCTCTCATCGTATATACATGTACTGTACCTTTGCTATAATGGCTTACCTCATTCTCTCATCTAGATGGAATTTTATTTATTTTTATCTCTCATCGTATATACATGTACTGTACCTTTGCTATAATGGCTTACCTCATTCTCTCATCTCGAGTCATGTCAGTTATCCCCATTTGACCTCCTGCTACTTTGCTTCACCTATTCTCACTGCACCACACCATATCACCTTGTGCTATACACCACACCCTATCGCTTATTGGTACTTCACCATGTTGGCTTATACATTTTATCAGTGGCGAAGCTGGCCATAGCAACTGGTCATGCTATGCAAATTTTAAAATTGTTTTACATATTCAGACCTTTAGAAATGTATTGTTTTCAAAATATGCAGATGCTTATAAATTAGCATAGCATGACCAGTTGCTATGGCCAGCTTCGCCACTGCATTTTATAACACCATATTGTCATTCTTATTCAATTGTCACCTAATCTCATCCCACTGTATCATCTCATCCCACTCCATCTCATCTCACCGACTCACCCCATATCCCATGTCACCTCACCCCATGGCATCTGACCCATGTCATCTCACCCCATCTCACAGTCTGCATTCAATCTCATTGCACTCCATTTCACCTCACCCTGTCTCATCTCACTCCATCTCATCCCACCCCATCTCAGATCTCATGTTCCCTCACCTGATGTCATGTCACCTCAAACCATGCTCAACCCAAATGTCTGCATGTGTTGTACTTCACATCACCTTACAGTACCTGATTTTCCCTGACACTTGTGGCGGTCGGTTATGCCAAAGAATCACAGGCAGAAGCCACCAGGGGGGATTTGAATCCTTAGGATCTGAAACGCTATTTCCTGTATTTTGAGAGTGTTTTATGATAATCTGAAAGCCAAAAATCGTAAACGAATTTATTAAGCCAAAGCATGGCTCATAATACATCAAATTATCCAATCTTGTCTGAATTTTCTCTCCTTACAAATTTATTTACTTTGTGGGAATTGGAGCTGTGCATCTGAATATCTTGAGATTTATACATGAACAAGTCCTAAACAAAACGTAGGAGAAAATTTGTAAAGTTGAAAGATCTATTTGAGGTGCTTCTGCCTTAAAATACCAGACGTTTTGGACATGTGAAGTTATACCTTGGACACGTACTGTACTTGGACAGACTGAGACCTTGTCGTGTGGCAACCTGTGGCAACTGGCACTACATTCCATTTTGACAATGACAAAAATGTCAAAAATCATAATTTAGTCTAATTGTGGGAAATTGGATACTGTAATTATTAGGTCAAGGTCAAATTAAACTATAAACAGGAAGTACGAAATATAATAACTAAAAATAGATTAGAAGTGACTTGTATAAGCCAGTTCGTAATGTTGACTGCGCATCAAAATGACGCGTTCTGCGTCGGGATAAAACTTATTTCAATTCATAACATCAGGTATAACGAATTTGCAAGTGTAAATAGAAATGCAAATGTCTATTGTGGTTTTAGCCTGATGTCATGAATTGAAATAAGTTTTATCCCGACGCAGAACACGTCATTTTGATGCGCAGTCGACATTACGAACTGGCTTTAATATTGTGATTGTGACCGTGAGAAGCGACGTTTTATTCGAAAGGAGTTAAGGGATGTGATTAAAGTTTATATTTCATTGAACTACCCACACGCGGTGTTCAACAATCGTAAATTCCATAATATATAAATAGATAACAACGCCAGAATTATGTTAACGGCACTCACGCTAACGTCACATATATTGAAATTACCTACGTACTTTGGCGTAATGCAGATCGGAGGGAATGGAATCAGTAGCTAACCTGCAACCTCGTCCCCAGGGTATCTCGCCTCCAGGGGGCGCTATCGACAGAATAGCCAACCTCGTTTCCGAGCCACGATGCCAATTCTACTGGCAGGGCACACAACCCCCCAACCAACGGAACCCCTCCATCCCGGGATCTGCAAAGTCAGGGGGAAAGAAAAACTATGAAGAATAAGTATACGTAAATACAGTAGGTACTTACCCAAGTTAAAGAGCTCACCGTGCAATATGCCAAACATCGAATGACGCGAATCTAGCTGAACCGAGGAACCTAAACTCCGATATTTTGAAGAAAGAAACAACGAAAAGAGGTGGGGGAGGGCGGGACATAACGAACGATCGGTGAGTAAGCCGAAGGCTATTTCAGTGTTTATATATGGTAACGAAGGACCCGGAGTCCCGCGTGTGAAAACCGTTGACACCGTTAAATGTTAACTTCTTTTATTATGATATAATAAAATACATTTAAATATTGTGCTTGTTGTGAATACCAGTTAACACTGCCCATTCGCGACACGTGGCACCTCCGGCGGGATCTTTCGAGCGACTTTGGTAAAGTTCGATCAAGATAAACAAACAGCAGCTTATTCAGCTAGTCGTCAAGACACGGACGGATGATGTAATAAAATCGTAAAATCGTGAGAGAATTGAGAGGCAACACAAAGCGCTAAATCTAGTAAGGGAAACCGACCATTGCAGAACAATCGTAGAATAATTAAAGATAGCGGCGAAACAAAGCCTCGAACAAATAGAAGAATGGAATTACAGAGCTTGAAAATATTATCGGTGAAGCAGATCCAGAATTGAAGCACTTGGAAGCATGGTTAGACGAAGTGAAAAGAAACGACATCAAGAAAGTACGGGACGAAGAACTCGAACATGAACGCAAACTGAAATTTCAAGCAGAATTGCAAGGTCTAAAAGTGGTGAAATGCATTCGGGATTGGAAGCCAAATTGCCAAAACTAACCATTACTGAATTCGATGGTTCGTTCGAGGATTGGCCCCGCTTTTGGGGACAGTACTGTGAGACAATAGACAAAACCGCAATGGCCAGTGTTACCAAATTTGCTTATTTGAGAGAATTGTTGTATGTTAAGGTGAGGAAGTCCATAGAGGCTTTATCATTTTCACCGTAGGGATACAATCGAGCAAAGAGCATCTTGACTGAAAAATACAGTATGGTAAGGAATCCGAGATCATTAAAGCGTACGCAAAATAAATTTTGGAGCTGCCTGTCATTTCCGGAGCAAACATCAAGAAGTTACACGAATTCAGCGATCGTCTGACATACTGCGTACAATCGTGCGACATACTGCGTACAATCGTACAATCGTGAGGTTATGTGAAGCCTAGCCTGCGTGGTAGGCGTTACGTTTGGGGGCAGGCGGAAAATGGAGAGGTTACTTTCGCCTCTCCATTTTCCGCCCGCCTCCAATTCCGCCTGCCCCCAAACGTAACGCCTGCCATTGCAGGCTATGTGAAGCCTTGCGTTTGTGGGCAAGACGTAATCCATTAGACAGTTAACAGAAGGAGAGAGACTTCGACGCGTCAAATCGTCACAAATTAAGAGGGATCGAAGAAGCTCTACAACACTAGAGATCAACAACCAAAACAACGAAATTGCGTCTACTGTGAGGACACGTCCCATACAGTAAATCCGGGGAGGACATGTCTCATAAATCCACGCGTCGGCACGGGCGACCCCAGATGCTCCCTCGTTAAATGAGTGCCTGAATCCGGGGCCTCCACTCCAGAACAAACTTTGGGACGTACTTGTGCGTCAACACACGTACCCAGTAGCCATTACTGGGGATCTCAAGAAACCATTTCTGCAGATTCGCATTAAAAAAGCAGAAAGGGATGCTCTCCAATTCCGTTGGAGAAAGAACGAAGTCAACGAACACACACAGTTAGAAACATTAAGATTTACAAGGACACTTTTTGGACTAGTTTCATCCCCCTTCTTACTAGAAGTAGTACTGGAATGTCATCTGGAAACCTGGGCGGAGAGAAATTGCCAATTTAGATGACCTAATTACTGGTGGAGCGAGATCAATCCATTAAGATTTTTGAAGATGCTGATTTTCAATTACATGAGTGGAACTCAAATGTCCCAAAGCTTGAAAGGGGGAGAAGACGAGAAAGACGTTGATAAAACGTACGCTAAACAGCAGCTCTTGCAGTCTGAAAACACGCAAGCTGGCCTGTTTGGACTAAGTTGGGATAATGATAAAGATGAACTGAAACTTAAACTACCATCCGAGACGGTCGAGCTAACCAAGAGAGGAGTCCTTCGAAAACTCGCTAAGATCTACGATCCGTTGGGTCTAGTCTCACCATTATCTTTAGAGGCGAAACTAATTTATAGAGGCATGTAACGAGAAACGTGTTTGAGATGCCGACGTGACAGAGCCGCTACAACAGAGGTGGAAAAAGCGGGAACGGTCACTACTTCTTGAAGAAATCGTGCCGCGTCCTATAACTGGCTAGAAAGAGCCCATAAAGTTGATAGAGTTGCACAGCTTCGATGATGCTAGTATATGCAGTAGTTCGACAGCCGTCTGGAACTACTCAACGAATGGTAGTTGCTAAGTCACGCCTAGCCAAACAAGGCCTCTCAATACCGCGCCTCTTTCTTATCGGGGCACACATGGCGACCAACCTGGTCATGAACGTTGAGAAAGCACTAGAGGGTCTACCCATTTCACGAATATGTGGATGACTTGATAGAACAGTGGTCCTTTACTGGATTCAAGGTAAAGGAGAATATAGGCAGTTCGTCCAGAACCGTGCAAACAAAATTCAAGCACAATCCAAAATTGAATGGCGGCACGTCGGAACTAGGGGAAACCCGGCAGACCTAGCTACAGAGGAGGAACGGTGACTGGATCAGCTCTCTGGTGGAATGATACACATGGCTAAGTGATCAAGGAGAATGGCCATCTAACCCAGCAATCTCATCCTCGGAAGTCTCAGAAAGCGAAGCCAAGGTCATCCGGAAAGTCCTAACGGTGGTACAACCCAAAGCCCCAGGAGATGATTTAGATCAACTATTTGAAACTCACGATTTGCGACGCACTCTCAGAATCTGTGCTTGGATTGTGAGATTTATCAACAACAGCAGGGTATGTAAGAAATCCTTTGGTCCCTTGACAATTACGGCTGAAGTAGGAAGTGTAAAAATATGGTGGATCAAGCGAGTGCAACAACGATGAGATGTTTACCAAGAAGCTACTGAGGACAACTCACTGCGAGACCTTACATGGGGGAGTAGGACTGACTATGGCGGCCATCCGAGAAAGATATTGGGTGCCAAGGTTACGACGACTCGTGAAGATGGTAATGAAATACTATTGAGGCTGTAAGAAGTTCCAAGTGGTGGTGTTAGCAGCACCTCCACCTGGGTTGCAGGTCCTATCCGGCGAAGGCTCTGGTAACGAGATTGATCCGCTATCGAAAGAAGGTCACTCGACAATGCAAAGCCTATTTGCCATTGTTTGCCTGTAGTTTATCACGTGCGGTCCATCTCGAGCTCTACGCAGTCTGGAGACGGAGGAGAGCAAGATGTGGTCGGCCCAGAAAGATATACTCTGATAACGGTGGAACATTCGTGAAGGCAGCGAAGTGGCTTAGAAGCATCAGGCGAGATGAGAAATTGCAAGGCTAAGGAAGAGATTCAGTGGCAATTTAATTTGTCTCGAGCACCGTGGTGTGGGGAGGGCAGTTTGAGCGATTAATTTTTTAACTGTTTTCAAACAGTTCTTGTAAGAACTATATTTACCATTTCACCATTATGTTCTAAGGATTTTTGGTGAAGGAAAATTTCGAGTGTTGGAATATATACATTTTAAGACCAAACCGGGACCAGTTGCGAAAAATGCAACTGAATTGAACCCGCGACCCTGCGACCTTATCCCGGCATTACCACCACTATATATACAGGCTCTCGGCAACGGCCAACTGGATATTAGCGGCCAGTCATTGTCCGGTACAAATATCCCATTTCTAGAGTATAGATTTAACAGTTATACAATATTAATTGTGTCTGTCATTTTGTCCAATGCTCATCTTGTCCAAAGATTATATATATACTCAACTTTTTGTGAAAGTAAAACATTGTTGTTTTAATGAATGGACTGTGTTTAGATTTCGTATTGTACAACCTCAGATGAGAGACGTAATTACATTAAGTTTTGAGACATTGTGCTAAGTTGTGAGACATTACACTAAGTTTTGAGACATTACGCTAAGTTGTAAGACATTGTGCTAAGTTGTGAGACATTACGCTAAGTTTTCAGATGTTACGCTAAGTTGTACAATTTTTTTTGTATCATGAACAAATTTATTTGTGCTGGTCATTCTGACAGGTACAACGAAAATAAGTATTTCCAGGCTTGTGTTGGTGGTTGAATAATTGACTTTATTGGCAATTGTCTCTTGCTGGCAGGGCCGCCGAGAGGACGGACCCGGGGGTATGTAGTCTCGTGGGCCCCTAAATGCCTCAGATGTCGGAGGTAGTTTATGGCAAATTCTGCACGGGCCCCGGATTTGCTTGGCGCCGTATTCGCGGGCCCCTAGATTATGGCCGGGCCCCGGGGCAGTTGCCCCGGCTACCCTGCTGTGTGTATTATTTTACTTCCCCATTTTATTATTCTAAATTAGAACATTTTACTTTGTTTATGCTACTGTTTTTACTATCTTTAATTTTAAACAGCTTCTGGCAGGACATAAAAAGTCTCCATCTTTTTGGACCTTTCAATATTATCAAACTTTCTTTGATGTAGATACATCCCAGGTACCTTTGATATTTATATAATCATAAATAGCAGTGATTTGATGAACCAAATAGTGGTTCAATCAGTGTGATGACAGATGTGGTGAACAGTGTGACAAATGCTGTGATTCTGAAACTTATTCTTTGATTTGGATATTCCCACAGGTATTGAAGAGAATTATCGGCTCCATGGTACCAGTACGGAAGCGAAATTATTTAACCACACAAATAAGATCAAATCCTGATTTATATGGTGAGTATACACTGTACATGTACAATGCAGTAGTTTAACTGTGTGAATAAACAACTCCAAAGCTTCAACTGCTTAGCTATACTGTATAGACACTGGTCATTCTGCAAGGCTTTGATAGTTTGATAAGGTATATGCAATCAATACAATACAATACATATAATAACGGTTTTTGTTTTGTTGTCCAAGATCTAATAACCTATATTATTATATATGGCTTGGCTTGTGTAACATCAGTTGCTCATCAGACTGACAGCTGTGCACATCATTCCCACCCAGTTTGTTGCCCCATCCCTCTTGTGGTATTGCTGCTTAGCTTCATGCGGGCCTGAGTGTTGTGCCGCCGTGCGCTGTCTCCGCTTATTGCGATGGCATGTTTGGGTGTTGTCTCCACAGCTGTTCATCGCTCGCCTCCTTCTGATGGTCGTCCTGGTGTTATTGCTGCCGCTGGGTAGGCCTCCACTCCTCCAGTAGATCATCCTGGTGTTATTTACTGTTGCTGGTAATGCCTTCTCTCCTCCAACACGTCGTACTGATGTTATTGATTCTTCCAGAAGGTTGTACTTGTGTTGTTGTACTACCATTGGTGATGCCCCCATTCCTCCTCGCATGGTCGTCATGTGGTTCATACAGGCTGTACAGCCCCTGTTCATGCCTTAACTCCACTAGAAGGTCGTACTGGCGTTGTTACTGTGCTAGTGTTGCTTCCTCTCATCTAGACGGCCGTCTTAGGGGGTGATTACATGGACCGGGCTGGCCCGGTTAAACGGGCTAGCCCGGTAATCCGGTATGAGTTTTACTTGCTATTACATGGAGCGGGTTGGCCCGGTAAGCCGGGATAGGTTTTGAGTTGACGTCGACGATTACAGCCCAAAATTCACAATTATCAAATAATAAATTGACAAATATCGCTTCATTCGCACAGAGTTACGTTACCTTTTCCTCAGTTTTGTACTGTTGTTATGTTGATGGGATTATTTGTATAAGTATTGTCAATAAAAGCAATTGTTAAAGCAATAAAAGCAATTGCGAATGTCTCTTAACAGAAAACAAGCCGTGACAAAACAACCACGAAACACAAAAACAATGTTTTGATGTTCTAATAAGTTCCTTTTTAGTCTTATTTGATCCCATCGTTAAATAAACAAACATGTATCGGCATACATCAAACAGTTTTCAGCCCACTTTACCCGGTTAACCGGGCTAGTCCGCTTGCGACAACCGGGATCCCGGCAAACCGGGCTAGCCCGCTTGCCATGTAATCGAAATGTTGAAAAAATATGCGATTTATATAAGACGCGGGCTAGCCCGGTTTCCCGAGCTAGCCCGGCTAACCGGGCCAGCCCTGTCCATGTAATCACCCCCTTACTGCTGCTGTTAATTCCTGCATTCCTCCACAGGTTGCACTGATGTTATTACTGCCTTTTATTTAAAGTAATTTATTTTTCGGGTGCAGTTCTTCTTTAAGAAATACCTGTTTTTTACAGATGATGTTTTGAACATTTTTATGAACATAAGTGTTTGTAAATATTTTTATTCTATTAGTATTTTTATATGTTTGTATGCATAGACGATGATGTACAGTATGTAAAATTATTGTTGTAAATATTTTTATCTAAACTAATTAACTTGTAATATGAATATTTAAACTTAAACTATATCGATATAGTCTTAACTTAATATTGTTTATACAATTTAGGTTAGTTTTAACTTTTAACGGGGGCCACTAGTTTATCAGCATATAAGCTGTCATGTCACCTGGTACTCTATTGTTATTATTTGGCAAACCATTATTGAGATGTTGTACTGTATCTTTTAGTTTCATTTTGAAAGTTTTAGGTTAAGTGGAATAGTGGATGTCACCACTTCCACGGGTGTAATTTTCCATATAACATGTAACATATTAATTTTATGTTCTTGTGGAACATTACTGTTCTAAAAGCCACTCAAACATAAAATTCATATCCTCTCGTCACCGTTTAATGTCATATCCTCCTGGCACTTCCTGGCAATTGTCCTAAAACCCACTTTCTAGGGGCTGCGACGCAGGCTAGAGGCGTGCGAGAATAACACATTTTTGGCTTCTTTCGTTTCTCTGCCAGCAGAAAACTACAATTTTTTAGCGAGACAAGCGCTCTGTAGTTTAACCTCCGTGTGGTGATAAATAAATAATTCACGTCTTTGACCCATTAATTTTGAAACCTGTGCTAGCTAGAAAAATGTATGTATGTACAATAGCATGCAGCACGTAATTAGGCGAACGCATTTTAAGTCGTACCGTCTGTGTTAAACAGGTCCTTTCTGGATATGCACCACCCTTGTGGTAACCATAGCAATATCAGGAAACCTTGCCAACTACTTGATGCATGCTGGTGATCACAATTGGACCTACGACTTCCATAAAAGTAAGAGACAATTTACGTGTAATATGTTTGAATGTATAATGCACATTGCACATGCTCCTCAAGCAGTCGTTAGCGGAATTCGAACCCATACCTTCTGATCAGTGAGATGCTCTAACCATTGAGGTACTCTGACTCCAAAGGTAAAACGAAGGTTACAATGTGTACTGGTTGTAAAACTGGTTATTACAATGTGTACAATGTGTAATGAGCTTCAAGCTTGAGGAGCATGCGCATTCAAATGAATAACATCCTGTTCACACGATGCTTAGGACCTAAGTTGTATTGGGTCATCTGTATTGGGTTATCAGTTCTATGATGTATATCATCATCATACAGGCATGCCTGACCGTATGATGTACAGTATATCATCATACGAAATGAGAGAATGTACTGAGAAAGCTTTCCTTAACCTACGCGCAGACTCCAGCTGAAAAATGAAATAAGATATAGTGTAGATACATCACGCTCATATTTTATTAACTGGTACTAAGTAGATGGCAACAAAAGAAATGAAAAACAATACGTTGATCTAAGGTTTATCTAAAAATTACGTTGATCTAAGATTTATCGATATGCACGGATCATTCTTCCCAAAACTGGCACAATAGGTCCCTCTTTAGCACTCGCTTTAACTCGTGCAACAGCTTGTAGTATTTAAGTGCCAGATTCAGATTATTCCACATGGTGACAGTTTATATTAAAAGGTTCTCTATCTGGTGGCAGATGTAAATAAGGGCATGTTGAGTATTTCTGAGTTTTTTGGTGGGAAACATTGATTTCTTAAATAAGGCGGGGCGCACCCGGTCATACATTTGAACGAAATGATAACATCGCTGTAGTGTAGATGCTATTTCACTGGTCAACATGATATTTTATTTGGTGCATGCAGTCCATACGCAGCTGCCTTCTTAATTACTGCTTTGTTGTTTTTCTTCACTCTTTTCCAGTAACGTTTGCCGCCGTCGCCATATTTGCCTATGCCTGGTTGGTCCCTGTCGGTATCTGGGCTGTCTTGACGTGGAGAGGAAGCGGGACTGGTTATTCTTTTCTGGAGATCATTTGCGTCTATGGTTACTCGTTGTCCATTTTCATTCCAATATCGGTACGCATATAAAAAAATAATAAAAAAGCAACAAATAGACGAACAAAAGCGGAACTTACTCAGTTACCTGACGATCGCCTCACCGCGTAAAACTCGGAGTAGTAAAATCATATAAATATTTCCTTAAAAGATATGTTTGTCACTACTCAGAGTTTCATGTACAAGGCAATCATCAGGCAACTGAAATATGATCCGCTTCAACTCTTCTTTTATGATGTCTTTGCAGAAAGTCAAGAAGATGACACCTTGACTTTCCGCAAAGACATCATAAAAGAAGAGTTGAAGCGGATCTTATTTCAGTTGACTGATGATTGCCTTGTGCATGAAACTCTGAGTAGTGACAAACATATATTTTAAGGAAATATTTGTAATACGCTCTTCCATCCGGTATTGAGCACTCTATCAACGCCAATTTCCTATATATTTTGCTTTGGTATATATATATATATTATGCTTCGTGCACCAATTGAAGGCTGGGGGTTAGGGTTAGGAAAACACTTAAGGCGGGGGGGGGGGGGGGTAGGATTAGGAAAACACTTAAGGCGGGGGTTAGGGTTACGATTAAGGGTTGGATTAGGGTGTCTATTTTAATATAACATGAAGTGCGCGAAACATGATGATACTACCCATGAGGTAGTATCCGTCTTTAGTACGCGTGTACCGCTAAAATAGTGACCGCGGGAAGTTGACTGGAATAGATGGAAATTGAAATTTGAAAAAGAGCGAAATTAATCCCTCGCTTTCAGACTTACACTCTTAGTCTGCTACTGTTAATATTGTCCATCTTCATTCTTCACGTATCTGCATGTGACATGTAATTAAATTTGAAGCTAGATTTACATATTTACTGGTCAACAAAATGTGTACGAAACTTAAAACTAATATTTCGAATCGAAATATTAGTTTTATTAATTTTCGACTGAAATTGTAAAAATTCCTTAAAAAATTCCTCAAAACATGGAATTTCTTAGATTGTTCCTTAAAAATCTGCAGAATTCCTTGTTTTATAGTGTTTATGAAGTGAAAAATTCGCTAGCATTTGTTTTGCTTTAACAGACAAAGCAGCACGGCAAGAGCGTACAAGTAAAAAGTTCAAGTGAATCTGCTGCATAGTCTTCAAGTTATCAACTCTGAAAGTTTGGCATGGCTAAATGTTTTTGGTGAAATCTGAAATGCGCGGTTCATTGTCTTGTGACGTATGCGGGTGGACTATGCATATAAGAACAATTGATTTGAACATTAATGCAGATGGCTGCATACGTCATATACCACATATATTCAATCCCCCAGTCTTTCCCTATTTTGTAACGTGAAACTATGCCAATGGACAAACTTTGAGAGTTGATAACTCGAAGACTATGCAGCAGATTCACTTGTAATTTTCAGTGAACGCTTCGGCCGTGCCACTTTGTCCGTTAAAGCAAAATATGCTAGCGAAATTTTCACTTCATAGACACTTTAAGGAAATTTCCTTAAACGTGAGAGCACTAGTCAATTTAAATCCCGGCACCCTGACCCGCGGGACTATGCGGGGGAAATACAGTTTTAACAAACGTCGATCTTTTGGTAGCCGGGATTTAACACTGACATTTTATTAGCGGGGATGGTATATCCGGGATTTAACACTCGTAGAGTCTGGGAACTAATCGATTTACGATTATCAGATGCTTCAGACGAAAAAGGTATTCCTACTATTAAATTCAAACTTTTTGTTATGATTTAACAATTAACTATTATTGTTGGTTTCACATTCGATGTGTCAGTTTGAAAGATCCACCAAAGGATTCGTGGTTCTGTCCGAAGTGCCAGCCTATGCGCAAAAAAACGGTTATCTTAATACTAAACTTTGAATTCTTTGAAAGAACAGTTATAAAGACGAAATGAGCAAAACAAATAGAAAGCTTTAATATTTTTTGTGTTCTGTTAAAGTTTGTTGTAAGAATATTAAACAAATAAATGTTTTCTTATTGAAAACTGCGAAAATCAGGGAAAACTAAATCTTTAGGCCCGGGTAGCCGGGTATTTTAACAACTGAACAGTATTTTTGAGCCGGGTTTTTAACACTCGTGAAATGTTAAAATCCCCGCATAGTCCCAGGGTTTCCGAATTGACTAGTGTATAAACGTGTCGTGCTGTGCGTAGGCAGTGTGGAAATACAAATTGAATACTTTAAAAGGTTGGTGTACTGTTGAAATAGTGTGTAGGAGGTGTAACGTTTCCATAGCCTGCGAAAGCAGCCGCGTACTTTATGCTCGTACCACCTGCTCAGAATTCGGGCATCTGTTCTTATTGGCTCGAAATGGAAAAGAGGTTGAATAGGCGTATTTAATTTGTGCGGATAATAATAATTTATGTCTTCCACCGTGTCTCTGAGCTCTGTTTACTGGGCATTCAATTAAGGAAATTAGCACACTCCTGATGGGATAAATTGGCTATGGTCTACAATCAAGAATTTACAAAGAAAGATTATATTTAAAAATACATCTATTTATAAAACTATTTTTAAAACGTTCTGTGGAGATTTTAGGCCATTGAGCTTCCTGCTTCCTTAGTTTGAGAGTATATGGTTTAGTTTTGGGAAAGATATCTCTTAAAGGGTGGTTGGCTTGGTTACAGACTTTTTTAAATCGGTCAGACCTTTCTACGAGAGAGTATATATTAATATGACTGGATATACAGTATAGTTTCGTTTATAACAACGTGTAAGGAAGTTTTGAATAATTATTAGTTCCGGAGGTGAAGCTGCATAGACGGATAAAGCATACGTGAGCTGAGACAGAACCAAAGACTTAAACAGGAGATCAATTTCATTTTGATTGTATCCATTCTTTCTTAAATTTCTGATAACAAATAGACATTTGTTCGCCTTCACCAGTTTTTCCTTAACATGTATCCCAAATCGGCTAGTCGGTTCAAAAGTTACCCCAATAATTTTGAGGTTGGAACATCTTTTGATGGTTTCAATTGGCGCTATAGCGTTGGCGTTCCCTTTCTTTACAAATAGCAGCTCTTTACTTTTAACCTCGTTACAGGGCATGGAGTCAGTATACAGGGTGTATAAAAAAAAGCGCAACCTCGGAATTTCCCAAGAAATCCACTGTGTTCTAAAACAAAAAAGATTTTCGCCCCTGGGAATTTAAAATAGCTTATTGGAATCGTATTCCAGGGGCATAACTGTCTAATTACTACAAACTCGAGCACGTAAAGCCGAATTTAATCGAAATTGATGCATTTATTTAATGAAAGTTGTTTATTTATTAGCAATTCGAATGCAGTTATGCCCTTGGAATACGATTAGAAGCTATTTTAAATTCCCAGAGGCCTAAAATCTTTTGTGCTAATAAAAACAAAGTGGATTTCTTGGGAAATTCCGAGGTTGCGCTTTTTTTGATACACCCTGTATAACCAGTCTCTAAATTCCTTTATGGCCTGGTGGGTTTCATCTCGGATGGTCTTCAAGATAGGTACCAGTATAAGGAAGAATCATCAGCAAATTTGAGAAGGGAGGTGGTAGGACAGTTGTACATCTCAAGATCGTTAATAAATAAGTTAAACAAGTGTGGCCCGCTCACACTTCCCTGCGTAGTTCCTTTATTAACATGTTTCCATTCACAGACAGTTCCTTGAAAAACAAGTCTTTGTCTTATGACATCGAGGATCACAGAGTCTCTAAATGCATTAGCTATTACATTATTCACATTGACACTTTAATAAAATATAAATTCGACAGATTGAAGATATAAAAATCCTATTTGCTTGCAAATATTTCATTTTTCTAGTCGAGTCGCAGACGTTCCTTTTTTGGCAGGTACGAGCACAAAGTACGCGGCTGCTTTCGCAGGCTATAGACTGGTTGACACGAGCGACATAAGCATAAGGACAAGATCAATACGAAAACCAAGCATGTATACTTCTCCTCTGGGACTTGCGAAGACAATACAACGAGAATTTTTCTTTGTTTCGTCTTTTGTTCTGCTCTCGGCTTATTGGTTGGCTAGACTTCATTCCTTTGTTTTGCCTTTTGTTTTGTCGTTATGCTTATGGTTAAGCTCACGTGTGAACTAGGCTTAACGTTTCGAGCGAATGCCCTTGGTTTCAGCATGGATAGTATGGTTTCAGCTACGTCTACATGGTGAGCGACCTGCAGCGAAAGAACAATTTCTCTCTTCTCTTTTTTTAGATATTGTGGGTAATTCCATTTGAGGTGGTGAGATGGGTAATAATGGTGATTGGATTGTGTTTATCAGGTAGTATATCGTTGCCTAAACTTTACCGAGATGGTAAAATCCATATATATATATATATATATATATATATTCCGTAGAATCTCGAAAGTAACCCCCCCCCCCCCCCCCTAAAGTAGCCGCCCCCTCGAAAGTAGCCGCTTTTTGAACAATTACTACGAAAATCCGAAAGTAGCCGCCCCTCTTAAAGTAACCGCCCCCAGAAAGTAGCCGCCCCTCTTAAAATAAACGCCTCCTCGAAAGTAGCCTGTGTACATCCGGTAACCCTCCGGTATTGGTTACCGGATGTGCACAGGCTACCCCGAAAGTAGGATGCATGTGTATAACTATTAACATATGTTTAACAGTTTATTTTGAATGGCATGGATTAAAACATGTATAAAACAGTAATATAAAAGATTCAGGAAGTCTGTCTTTGTCATCGTTCAGACGTCCTCTTCCATTTCTGTATCTGAATATTCGGTATCGAGTACGGTAAATTGTTAGCATATTAGATAATAAGTAACAACTCTTATGTAATTTAATAAAAATAAAACAAAACTTTGAAACGTTGTGCAAAATGTACAGTAGCGGTTAAAACTTGGCCGATGCTAAAAATAACAACCCGAAAGTAAGCGCCCATCCGAAAGTAGCCGCCCATCCGAAACGCCCGTCCATTTCGAAAGTAGCTACTTTCGAGATTCTACGGTATATATATATATATATAACCATATTATCAACTGATGTTCCAACCATGCATGTTCCCACTTACGAACCATTTTCCTTTGTGTGTTCAGGAGCAGTCCTTGTGTTCACGTTTTGGCCGGCTGTTCGGGATGACAATAAAAAGGTAACTACATAAACTGCGTTTTCAAGAGTAATGAGGAGTTTTGTACTTTCTTTTCCGTGGTGCAAGGTTTAAGTAATTTGAATTCATGACAATTATTATTTGACGTAATAATTAAGTTGACCAATTAGGAAAGACATGGGGAATTTATAGACCACCCTTCAAAATGTTAAAGTGCCTATGCAACGAAATTTTCAAGTTGGAGAAAATTGCATTAAATTCCACAACTTATGACATCACTAGGGACTGTTCAAAACAGCCTTTAGAAAACTAAACTCTCGTGGGAAAGGGTGCACAAGGGTGTGTAATATTTATTCATAACGAGTACGTTATTTGTTTTAGGCCAGGTTTACACTAGTACGGCACGGTAAGTGATCCGTTAAAGTGCCACTACGATCAAATTTTTACCTATCGATATTTTTATGTATTTATAAAGCAGAACTGCTGAATATTACTCGGTCGAAACCGTTTTGCGATTAGACGATGACAAGTATTATTTTTCTGACACAGAATCTGGAGTTATGTCCGCCATTAATCGTTCATGTTCCTGACCAGCGTAACGAAGTGACGTCAAATTCTCAACGCGAAGACTCCACATTGCTAATTCTTCAAGTAAATCAAAGTCGTTTTTTCAAATTCTTCATCTGAAAGGCTGAACATTTCATCTACTTCTCGAAGAAAACAAGAAAACAAGTAACCTCGACTGAAATTCAGGCGTAGCATTGAGAATCTGACGTCATAAACAATAGTATCTTTTGAAATTGGGGGCTCACTTGGAACACGTTTTTAGTAATGGTGGCCTAAATAATAGTGATTTCAGAGCTCAAAATACTTACTTCAAAATACCATTTTTTAGTTTTTTTTTACATCGATGATCACTTTCGACCCTGAAATACTATTCTATGCTAATCGTAGTGGCACTGTAAAAAATCAATACGTTTCTTTGTTATGTTTACCTGCCTAATCCGGAGTGGTTTGCCGCGTAGCGTAGTCACTACGCCAAGCACTCGGGATGTAAATCACTACGCTACGGCAAATTTAACGTAGCGTAGTAGTGTAAACATATGCATACGCGTTTAAAATGTTAGCGGGAAAAAATGGCGCCAGGTTATTTTGGTTGTTTATCGGCAGCAATTTTAATAATTTTACCTGGTTTATATGGTTATATACAAGCATTAAAGCTCTCTGCAATTGCGAGTGCGGAGAGCTCCGGCGACAAAGAAAACGGCTTGTAAACATGCTTGACATCAGCTTTTCGCTTCGCCATTTTGTAAAATATGTCGGGCGATACGCATGTGCGTAGTAAAAAAACTATACTGATGTCAACGAAAAACCTCGCTTTGTCCTTTGTAGTGTAAACAGACGTAAATTTCACAACGGTACGCCAACCTACTCCGGATCACTTATACCGTACAGTGTAAACCTGGCCTTATATACATGGTCGAAGCCGTATCCAACTTAGTCGTCTTATGAGTAATTAACAATGTACCGTCGATTTTCGACAACTAAAACATATTCGTGAATAGCTCATTTATGAACTTCGAAGTTTCTATAACCACAAAATGAACGACAAAGTCCCTTTATTTTCTCTTTATATACATGCCATTGCCGTAAGAATTTAGGATGCATAAGCAATCAAAATTTGAGGTCTGGGTCGAGTGATGTCGTGAGTTTGCAAGTGTATGCCAACTATTTTAATGTCTCAATTTTTAGGGGGAAAAGCACAGTCTTCAAACACTAAATAAACATACTTCCATTTATACCAAGTATTACTTCAATGTTATTATTTCCAATTTGTAAATTTGTTGCATAGGCACTTTAAGCGTTGGTGGCAATCAGTTAAGCCCCTTAAGCCTAGTTTACACGAGCAAGTTTTCTATGGCAATTGGCTGACAAGTCTTATTTGCTCGTGTGAATGAGGAAACATGACAAGTTTTTCCTTCACAAGTACACTTGTTCAAAAGCTGGCGTGCCAGCTTTCGAACAAGGAAACTTGTCAAGGAAAAACTTGTCATGTTCAAAATTTGCCTGTGTAAACGGCGTACCAAAGAAAATGTGACAAATGATTGCAAAACCTAGTTACTTTATTTCTGCATATTTTTGCTAAACTATCATGGCGGGCGTTCGTTGGACAGACCAGGGCGCTATAAAACACGGGCGTGGAAACGGCCTATAAGCGCGTGATCCATGTGTGATGCGGAGGACTGGCGCGAGGGTGCTGTAGAACAAAAAAAATTATAAACAATGGCCGAAAAATATATACGAGTGCCCGAAAAATATGGCAATACTAAGGTAGTGTGTTAACAAAATCAATGTTTTCTTGAAGTTAACAATACGAAGCTTTCTTCAACTTTAGATTTACCTCGTTACCTTTTCAATAAATCTACTTGGAAAGCTAAAATTTCAATGGTTGATCGCTGTTCTTTTCAAAATTCAGGACGTTTTATCAAGCATTGACGCTTTGAATTGACGATTACTACTCCACTAGGTAACCAAAAGTTAATTTGACCACATCAAACGCTTGGTAATTTTAGAAGCTTTACAATGTATACTGTGAGGAGACCGGCTTTTACCAGCTTTTTTATATTTTGTGTTTTCGTTGATCCGAGATCGATCTAACTCACTAGTGTGAACGGCCCCGTAGTCAGAAACACTGGAACCGCGGAAAAATTATATTTTCTTTCTTTTCTTCTTCCCTAGTACTTAAATGGTGTTTTGAATACATCAATCTCTTGCCCAAGTGATCAGCTTTCGAGTGGATACTGTGAGAAAACCGGCTTTTTTGATATTTTCTATTTTTAAAACAATACCTTGTGCAGTTGTATAATCGAAAGACTCGAAATAGACAAGATTTGGAACCGTGGGTCGAAAACCATACACAAAATATCAAAAAAGCCGGTTTTCTCACAGTATCCACTCGAAAGCTGATCACTTGGGCAAGAGATTGATGTATTCAAAATAGATTTTAAGTACCTAGTGCAGAAAAAAACAAGAAAAATCTAATTTTTCCGCGGTTCCTACTACATTTACAACAGACAACAGTACAACTGCACAAGATTTTGTCTACGAACTGGTCGAAAACAAGGCTTTAAAAATAGAAAATATCAAAAAAGCCGGTTTTCTCACAGTATCCACTCGAAAGCTGATCACTTGGGCAAGAGATTGGTGTATTCAAAATAAACTTTAAGTACCTAGTGCAGAAAAAAACAAGAAAAACCTAATTTTTCCGCGGTTCCTATTACATTTACAACAGTACAACTGCACAAGATTTTGTCTACGAACTGGTCGAAAACAAGGCTTTAAAAATACAAAATATCAAAAAAGCCGGTTTTCTCACAGTATCCACTCGAAAGCTGATCACTTGGGCAAGAGATTGATGTATTCAAAATAAACTTTAAGTACCTAGTGCAGAAAAAAACAAGAAAAACCTAATTTTTCCGCGGTTGCTAAATGGCATTGTTTTTGTCTACGAACGGGTCCAAAACAAGGCTTTAAAAATAGAAAATGTTAAAAAAGCCGGTTTTCTCACAGCATCCTTTCGAAAGCTGATAACTTGGGAAAGAGATTGGTGTATTCAAAACACCATTTAAGTACTAGGGAAGAAGAAAAGAAAGAAAATATAATTTTTCCGCGGTTCCAGTGTTTCTGACTACGGGGCCGTTCACACTAGTGAGTTAGATCGATCTCGGATCAACGAAAACACAAAATATAAAAAAGCTGGTAAAAGCCGGTCTCCTCACAGTATACATTGTAAAGCTTCTAAAATTACCAAGCGTTTGATGTGGTCAAATTAACTTTTGGTTACCTAGTGGAGTAGTAATCGTCAATTCAAAGCGTCAATGCTTGATAAAACGTCCTGAATTTTGAAAAGAACAGCGATCAACCATTGAAATTTTAGCTTTCCAAGTAGATTTATTGAAAAGGTAACGAGGTAAATCTAAAGTTGAAGAAAGCTTCGTATTGTTAACTTCAAGAAAACATTGATTTTGTTAACACACTACCTTAGTATTGCCATATTTTTCGGGCACTCGTATATATTTTTCGGCCATTGTTTATAATTTTTTTTGTTCTACAGCACGCTCGCGCCAGTCCTCCGCATCACACATGGATCACGCGCTTATAGGCCGTTTCCACGCCCGTGTTTTATAGCGCCCTGGACAGACCAAGCAACTTCACTTCTTTTGGAATCGCTTCAAACCCGAGAAAGCTTGTGAACGTCAAAATAAAGACAAGATATGATTGCTTTGTGATAGGAAACGAAAACATATACTGTAGTGGACAATTATTAATTAAGAAATAAAAAACGTGTCGCGTGTGATTATCGAGTTATAATGGCACGAGAGATGCGTGTAAAACACGAGGCGATAGCCGAGTGTTTTACTAGCTTCTCGAGTGCCATTATAACTCGATAATCACACAAGACAAAGTTTTTTATTTCTTTTATAAAAGAACACCATTATTATTAACAATAAAGCCATGAAAAATGTAGATTTACCTGTTATAAATGACGTTGCTATGTGCGTTGCTAGGAAGTCGATGATGAAAACACGTTGGCGATTTTAGCGATGAAAATGCACTCAACGTTGCAGTTAAAACATTCTGTTGTGTTAGTACCTTTTAGCCTTGTACCCAGGTATTCTTTGACTATCTTTTGTGATTTAAACTACTGAAAATCCGTCAAAAACGACAAAATCTACGCGAAGAATCACGTCAGCTTATGCTTTATTGAGTTATAATGCACGGTTTTTGAGCTCAGTAACCAATCAGATAGCGTGTACTCGCTCATTTACTTCCGGTTATTTTATAATATGTGATACCGACCGTAGAAGTTTGTAGTACTAGACGTAGTTCTCGCACAGGATTTCACGCAAATCCTTGTGAATGTTTGCGGTTCTCAGTGGACCAAGGACGAACCACCACAAACGTCGTTTGCGCCTATAGTTGTTTCGTCATGGTGCATTAATAAAATGGCACTTAGGCCACATGCTAAAAGCCGTTTTTCCCACGATATTGGTGCCATTTATAAAACTCGTTCTTCCGTTGAGCCGCAAAGATACTTGTCAAGGGAAATAATTTGACCAAAACTCATTGTTGAATCCTTCACACGGGCAAATGAAACTTGTCAAGGAAGATTTGTCAAGGAAAAATTGTTGACCATATACACGAGCAAGTTTAATTGGCAAGAAATTTTCCAAAGAAAACTTGCTCGTGTAAACTAGGCTTTACAGACGAGCAAGTTTTTCTATGACAAGTTTTATTTGCTCATTGCTCGTGTGTACGGTCATGGATAATAAAAAGACTGGATAGGAAACTAACTGACGTCAGCGTGAAAACCTTGTTGAAAATCGTGACATCTATGCAGACTTTGCTGAGTTTCTCTTTGACTTCTCCATATTTTCGTATTCAGGTAGCTATATTGAGTTTCCGAAAAGTTTCATCGTCTCACCGACCTGCCTAAGCCACGAGGTAAATGTTCCTCGTCTTTGTTTCAGCTGTTTTCTTTTCGTTGTGAAGAAATTGGCGTCGCAAAAACTACTGTTGTTTTAGTTGAAATTTGCGACGCGTTTTTCACCGTCTAAAGTTGGAACTTTTCGCCTAAAATGAGTAATGGTTGTCGGATATTCCATCGTAAAGTGGCATTGTTATATTTTTTGGTAGTTTGACTATCATTTTTAGCTGTATTATTGCAAAAAGTTGCGATTTATGGAGATTTTGTGACATCACGATTTTCAACTAGGTTTTCACGCGATCAACTGGTGCCTTAACCAATCAGCACGCTGGAAACGTCACACGTGATCTTAGTTTCCTATCCAGTCTCTCTACTATCCATGGTACGGTCAACAAGTTTTGTTACCACAAAAAGCGTCTACAAGCATACGCAACAACAATAGACCGCTGACCACCGGCATGCAGTTTCTCAAAAACTTGTCAAATTTTCGATGACAAGGGCACTTGTTGAAAAGCTAGGTTGCTATAGCTTTTCAACAAGTGCACTTGTCATAGAAAAACTTGACAAGTTTTCGTATGCACACGAGCAAATACAACTTGTCATAGAAAACTTGTCATAGAAAAACTTGCTCGTCTGTAAGGGGCTGTACTCATAGTTTACTAATATATCACAAATGTTTCTCGTCCAAAACAGTCGCGAAAGACCACAAATCAGCAAAAATAAACCGGGTTTCGCCGAGATTTTTACCGAGACAAAGACACATTATGTTAATATAAATTAGCATAATTATCATAAATCAGGTTGAAAAACTTCTATTTTTCTAGAAAAGGCCATCTTGCACGCCCGCGTAGCATTACGAAAATTCAAAATGCCACCAATCGCAGAGTTGTTTATGAAATCAAATCAAACTTGGCGTGTGAGTTTATGAAATCAAATCAAACTTGGCGTGTAAGTTTATGAAATCAAATCAAACTTGGTGCCTGGCGCTAGTCGAGTTTCAATTTTTACTCTTGCGTCACAGTGTGCCGTGTTTTTCGATTCATAACTTCGTCAAAAGGAAAGATTTAACCAACCATTTGTTCTGTGATATTAAACAGTGACGCTTGTGGCACAATGTTCATTGCGAATTGTAACTGAATATAATTTATACTTCAATTTCTTGTAGGTGGCTTGGACTATATTATTTGTGATCTTTCTTCTCCATGCATCTCTTGCAGTAGGATTTAAGGTGACGTTCAGTTATTGTTCTTATATATATATATATGTTGGTTGTTGGTGACGATGGTGATATTGATGGCATTATTAATGGTAATGATGGCGGTAATTATGTTAATTTTGACGATAGTGATGTTGGTGATGATGATGCCATACTATATGTTTGACGCTATACTCTAGCATAAAAAGTTTTTTGAACGTAACTTTAAAAATTACTGTCCATGGCCAAACGTTTCGACACTCCAATCTAGTGTCTTCATCAGGGGTGATCGTTGTAAGGTTAGGATCTCTATTTATAGGACCGATGATGACGATATCTATTAACAAGATGTAAATAAGCTTCTGGTTGTAGACCACCGTCATCGCGATCCAAGAAAGGTTTTTTTTGCCAAATGTGCACTTTAACAAAAAAACTTAAAAACTAAAAACTTAACTTTAAAACTCCGTTTTAAAGAATAAGATGATTGAGATCTGATTAATAGAGACCTTAATAAACAAGAATGGTGATGGTTGAATAAGATGCTTGGATTAAAAAAAAATCACGAATTAGCAACGTCCATATTATTCTTCCTTAAAGTGCCACTAACCCAAAATTGTTTTCTCGATTCCAAAATCTAGAAGGTAATAGCGTAGAGTCTGGCTGCTATTAATAGCTCAAAAAGCGGACAAACAAACCAAATTTGACTCACAAATGATTGCAAATGAGCTATTTCTTTTGTTATGGCCGCAAGAATTATGGGTAAAAGTGGACAAACATCGGTACTGACGTCATCTCGACGGAGCGCTATTGGGGACGAATGCAGCAGAAATAAATGAAATCGGTAAAATACTCGCAATTTTAGAAGAATTTTAAGTGAGGAACGCGATTCCCATGACGGCGCATTTGAGGGCCTAGGTCGAGATAGCTGTGTGACGTCAAACCGAGAACCAGTTACCAGATCTTGTTTACAAGTGATTAACTTAGGATTTTATATACTTGTATTTCTACAATACATGTAATTTCGGCAATTTAAGAATAAATATGAAAGCTGCTAAGTTCTCGAAAGAACTGGATATAATATGAAAAGGACAACTTCCATATGTCGAAAAATACTAAGAGTAAGAGCTCTTATTTCGGACGATGTGTCCATGCAACCTCGTACGGGCGGAGAAGGAGGGTGAGCATGCCATTTATCCCGGTCAGCGGTAAGCAATCGTCTTCTGGACGATCTTTTTTAGTATCTTTTGCAAACGATGAAACAGTTTGCTTTTTAAAGAATTTGAACTTGTTTACAAGCAGAGGCACTCGAGCTGGCTGTCGGAGGAGAACAAGACAAAAGAGTGTGACGAGAAATGGACAGATCCCTGTGATGATTTCTTCGTCACGCATCGACACTTCGTCTTCGGTTTATCACAAAAATATTCATCAACTTCATAATTATGTGAACTTTCGAAATCTGTCGTATGTAAAGCGTGCCGACAAGAATTTGGACATCGACAAGTCGATGCGGTTCTGCATTTGGAATGCTCAATCAGTCTGCAATAAAACTGCCGTCCTACAAGACTATCTTTGTCAAGAAAAGATTCACCTTTGCGCTATAACCGAGTCATGGATTTCAACTGATCAAGAGGCAGTCAGAGTAGAGTGCGCTCCCCCCTGTTATGACTATATACATCATCCTCGAACAAGGCGACCTGGTGGAGGTATCGCCATTATATATAGATCAACAGTATCACTAACTAAAATTACTGCAGGAGAGACAACATCGTTTGAATTCACTGAGTATTTAGTCTCACTGGGGACAAGTAAATTTAGGCTGATTGTTGTTTACCGCACGCCATACTCTCAAGTCCATCGTGTCAATATCTCAACATTTTTGGAAGAGTTTGCGGATTATATTGAGCCGATTATTCTTACTCCTGAACCTCTCCTAATAACAGGTGACATGAATATGTGGATGTCCTTGACGATCCTGATGCAATCAGATTTAAAGATCTTCTTGATTCTCTCGGACTAAATCAGCATGTTAAGACTTCTACTCACCGACGTGGACATATACTCGATCTCATTATTACACGGGAGACCAGCATCTTGGTGGAAAATACGCCAATTTCTGATTCCTACCTTTCCGATCATTCCACTGTGCTGTGTAATCTAACGCTGCGTAAACCAATGTTATCAGTCAAAGAAGTGTCATACAGGAAAATAAAATCAATTAACATCAATGTTCTTAGAGAAGACATACAGCAATCTGATTTGTGTCGTGAAACACCAACGGAATTAGGCGACCTTGTTTCTTGTTATTACTCTACTTGTTCTGATCTTCTGGATAAGCATGCTCCTATTGTCAAAAAAACTATCACTGTACGCCCCCGCATACCGTGGTTTAATGATACCATCAAAGCAGCTAAGAAGAAACGTCGGAAATATGAACGTGTTTGGAGGACCACTGGTCTTGAATCTGATAGAGTTGAGTTTACCAAACTGAGGAACTATACAAGTCATGTAATTGAACAAGCCAAGAAAGAGTATTTCACAGATTTTATTAATGAGAACAGTACCGATCAACGTCGCTTATTCATCGCAATAAATCGTCTATTGAAGAGATCTAGTGATGAAGTCTATCCACCCCATTTGACCTCTATGGGCTTAGCAAATGACTTTGGTCAGTTTTTCGTCCGAAAGATCGAGAATATCCGCTCTGAGCTAGATGCAGCTGTGTCAGTTATGGACCTACATGCCGAGTCAACAGAGCCTACAAAGTTTATGGGAATCCCCCTAACTAATTTTGAGGTCCTTCCACTAGAGTCGGTGAGGAAGTTGATCGTGAATTCTCCCACAAAATCGTGTGAAATTGATCCAATTCCTACCAGTATTGTCAAGGAGTGTGTGAATGAATTATTGCCTTCTATTTCATCTATAATAAATACCTCCCTTCAACAAGGATGTTTTCCTGATGAGTGGAAAGGGGCACTGGTTAAACCTAAGATGAAAAAGCCTGGTCTGGAACTCGAGTATCAAAGCTATCGGCCTCTTAGTAATCTACAGTTTCTGTCTAAGCTTACAGAAAAATCAGTCGTTCAACAAACAACCTCCCACATAATGACACAGAGGCTTTTCCCTGAGATGCAGTCTGCATACCGACGACACCACAGCACTGAGACCGCATTACTTCGTGTTCGAAATGATATCCTACTTAACATGAATAAACAGCATATGACGTTACTGGTCTGCTTAGACTTGAGTGCCGCATTTGATACGATTGACCATACAGTACTGCTTCAACGTCTCGAGAATAAGTTTGGTATTAGTGGGACAGCTCTTGAGTGGTTTCGCACGTACTTGTCAGGTAGATTCCAACAGGTTGTAATTGATGGTGTCAAGTCTGATAAGTTTGACATAAATTTTGGTGTACCGCAAGGTTCCTGCCTTGGGCCACTATTGTTTTCCATTTATACGAGTGTCCTATTTGATATCATTAGTGAACATTTACCTACAGCGCACTGTTATGCCGATGATACTCAATTATACCTGGCTTTTCGTCCTGATGATCGCGATTCCCAAGACATGGCTGTCACTGCGATGGAAGCATGTATACAAGATATAAGGAAGTGGATGATCAGAGACAAGCTTAAAATCAATGACGATAAGACCGAGTTTATTCTTATTGGTACCCGTGCTCAACTGGAGAAAGTACAGATTAACAGTCTAGTGGTTGGAGACTCCGTAGTTTCTACCAGAAAGGGTTTTCGGGTTTTGTAATCCTAACCTCCGTAATACAGGAAAGCTAAGTGAAAATCCTATTAGTAACCTTAATACTAATAAAAGGATCGTCCAGAAGTCGATCGCTTGCCGCTGACCGGATAAATGGCGTGCTCACCCCCCTCTCCACCCGTGATGTAACGTTTTCGGTTCATGTTAATGTTTCCTAATAAATAAAGTTATATCATATCATATCTGTTGACGTTTTGGACGATGTTTTCTCCATCTGACCTAAAGAAGGACAAATCGTCCGAAACGTCGTCTATGAAAATGCGCATACAATGCAGCTAAAGCTGGGAAAATTCACTTCTGTTTGTCCCATAACAGAGCAGAAAGCTCTCATAACAAAGCAGTCAGCTAGCTGACGTCAAACGACGAAACGCGTCACCGAAAGCACACAGTTAACTACATGGAGCGACGTTCGCTATAAAATTGCCGAAAATGGATGTAATATGAAAAAGAGAAATAAGAGAACTTCGATATGTCGAAAAATACTTACGCAAGAGTTCTTAGAAAATCGAAGAATAGTCTGAAAGCAAAAAATTGCACTGGGATACTCTAAACGACAGGAACCTTTACAATCGCGAAAAACATTTTTTTGCGGTTAGTGGCAATTTCAGGTTGCTTTCTTCGATCTTTCAATAAAATTGTTCATCGAAAATAAAGATGATGAATGACATTTACCTGACAAGAGTAACCACAACGTCACCGAGAATATTTAAACGTTTCCAAGACGATTTTTACATTTAAGGTGGCTCCCTACTGTTTCTTGAAAGGTGGCAAAAATACAAATTTCAATCTCGAAAAGTGCCCATGGATATTTCGGTAAAGATTGAAACTAAAGCTATGCATAGAATAACTTTCAGGGCATCAAATACTATTAATGGCTAAAGTGTTTCATTTCTTTTAGTTTAATTAATTAATAAATAGGCAAATTTAAAAAAAATTCTGTGGATCCAATTATTTTACACAAAAAAAATCATGTTTTTTTATTTTTTTTAAAAATTGGATCCACAGAATTTTTTTTAAATTTGCCTATTTATTCATTAATTAAACTAAAAGAAATGTTTAAATGCAAAAAAAATCGGAGGTCACCGACTCGTTTGCGATATAAATTAGATTAAATGTTCATTTTCGGCCATTTTGAAACGTCACTGTTGTCATAGCAACAGATGAAACACTTTAAGGTACGTTTACACACTACGATTAATCGGCCCGATTTCTGGTTTAGCTGGATGTTAAGTGGAGAAACAGTCAGCGGAGTGTCCCGTGGGCTCATTTATCTTGGTCGTATCCTGTCTCTCGTTACTTAACATCCAGCTAAACCAGAAATCGGGCCGATTAATCGTAGTGTGTAAACGTACCTTAAGCCATTAATAGTATTTGATGCTCTGAAAGTTATTCTATGCATAGCTTTAGTTTCAATCTTTTCCGAAATATCCGTGGGCACTTTTCGAGTTTTGCCACCTTTCAAGAAACAGTAGGGAGCCACCTTAAGACGACGTAAAAATCTTTTGGTAAAGGTTAGAGGACATTGGAAATAAAAAATAAGTACCTTTTCGATCAAAGTAGGTAACTTAAATAGCCGGAAAATAGTAGTTTGAGGTTGTAAAAATGCTCGTAAAGCGTATTAATTGCACTGTCAAAGTTGCTAACCTGAATCATTGTCCGCCATCTTGGATGTATTTTCGATATGCGTGTGACGTTAAAACCAGGGTAAAGCGAAATTTCTATCTATAGCCATCCTCATGTCTTTATAAGTTTGAAAACGGAAACTCAGCTACCCACAGAGTAGTTTCACAAATGTCCTTTAACATTGACTCATATAGATCTCCACCATATATGAGCTATTTTGCAATCCGATTGTTTCTTATACTAGCAAGCTTTCAGTTCATATATCACTAGTAATGAAAAAACAAAATGGCGGAATGTTTTGCTAAAGTGAATGAACAATAAATCAGGTATTTTCTTGATAAAACAACACAAAAAATACCTAAAACTACCACGAGTGTCTATATTATAAAAACAATAAAAAATTGGCAAAAAATTATAAAACAGTCTTTCTCGTATACCGTAGAATCCCGATTATAAGCCCCCCCCCCCCCATTATAAGCCCCCGGTTATAAGCCCATCTGTTTGGTATAATCCCCCCGGATATAAGCCCACCTTCCATAGTAAAAATAACAACGAAAAAAACAGAGAAACAGTGCAACTAGCGTTGAAACAAAACTTTTACTTATAATATGTTTCAACAATTCAGCATTCTCATTATGCATGGCAAGTTAATTGGATAACTTTGCTGTAGGTGACATTACTAAAATTTCAGAGTTCAGTACTTCAGTTGGCGTTATGATGTCTCCTTACGATGCATTTTGTGCTTGTCGTATTCTTTTCACAAGTGCCAACATAGTTTGTCTGTTGCGTTTTGAAACGTTTTTTCTATCCCGCTTATTAGCCCTCCCGGTTATAAGCCCCCCGGTTATAAGCCTACTCAAAACCCCTTACGAAGTTGTATAAACCCAGGGCTTATAAGCGGGACTCGTCGGTTCGCGCCTCGTCCGCTATGAGCTCATATACGACTCGAGCTCATGTTATATGAGGGCGTAAAACTTTGTAGTAATTGTGTAAGTGTTTCTCTTTCGCTTCCGCGGGGAAAGGCATTCTGCCATCGCAAACTATAGTTAAAGCGAGGTTGACCAATCAAATGCGCGGAAAATTGACATGAAAAATTTTGTAGAGATATTTTCTGACATTTTCTTGTTCTTTCTCTAGTTGTACTTCTTCCATTCCCCTCCGTCAGTGGCCACGCCAGTCTCCAAAACCCACACATCAATACCCACGGTATACCCAACTACCAAAACCTAGAGCACCGGCAAAGCTTAAGCCAAAGTCGGCGGTGAAAAGAAAGAAGAATAGCGCAAATCGACTCAGTACAGTCAAACCTTAATAACAGCCGTATTAGTTGGAGTGCTTTTTCCACTTCCTGCTTTTCATATCCAGGCTTTCACTAAATAGTCAATTTCAAGTTTTGGTTATGAGTATGAAGGTTCATCATAGACAAAACTGAAAGTTGAATTCACTGGTTGAGAAAGTATTTATGTCCATGTATAACTGAATCATGCTTCGGCTGCTTCATTGATAGCCGTCTCCACCTGAATTACGTGTATTGGTTTGAAATGTTTGCACAGCATATAACGTTGAAGTAGACATAACTGAGCACACTTGTATAATTATTTAATAGTGAATTATTGTGATAAGGGAAGCAACGAGAAGTAAATTTTGCAAAAAGCATTTTCCTGTTGAGAGTGTGTTAGACATTAATCTTCCTCGTACCGAATATCGAGTGTAAATACCAAATATTAATTGTGTAGATATGCCGGGTTTTTTTGTGAGGAAAACTGAATTGCCCTACTGAGTTATTGGCTGCTGCGTGGCTATACGTATACCCTTTGCGGCTAGTTATTGGGGCTATTGTGGTAGCCGAGTCTAGGTTTAGCGATTATTTTTGTGGTCGCGATATTGAACGACATGCTTTGCGAAAAACTGCCGTTTACAACATTTTTTCTGGCACAGACAGTTTGTAGTTAAAATGTACCTGGAATGAGGACCAACCGTCAAATCGTGTAAATAGAAGCACAAAGAACGTTGAGTCAACTTGCAAGGGACAGGTAAACATGCTGTATTGATATTACCTGAAGGAACGTATGTTATGTACTTGGAGTAGGTAATTCCAAATCTGTTTTCAAAATTGAAATCAAGTAAATATTGACCGACATAACGTTCAAAAATGTACGACGAAGCGGCCTTCTGATAGCCGATTAATTCTAAGTACATAAACAGGTTTTTGCGAAGGGTAGTATGCACGTTCGCGTAATATAATTGACACTTATGTTATGTATTTGGACTAGGTAATTCCAAATCTATTTTCAGAATTGAAATCGGTTAAATATTGACCGAGATAACGTTCAAAATCTATGTGAAATGTGATCAAGGGGGACCATGGATGGGGAAATCCCGCAGGGAATTATGAAACTCCAATTATGAAACTCCAGGTGTGTTACGGTTATGATTGGGGTTGGTGTGCTGCCGAAATAGTATGTACGAGGTCTAACGTTTCGAGAGAAGGCCATTCGTCAGAGAGTGATAATAATTATCACTTATTTACTGAGACCGAGGGAAACAGTGTGTTTTGTGGACCCGAGACCGCCGTTGTTGCCCGAGTCTCGGTAAATAAGTGTTTTGTTATATAGTATATTAGTGTCAAAGTATGAATAATTCACCGGTTATTGGAGTGAACTTTGAAACCAAAACTATAAAACAAAACTATAACAGCAAAACTATAAAATGAACTTTGGAACTTCACGGTTGACGCGCATGCGCACTGCACCCATTCTATTGTGGACCGGTCAATAAATGTTCTGTTATGGACCGGTTGCCTCGTTGCCAGGGCAATGCAGTAAACACGACGTTTTGCGGACCGGCACGTGATACGCTTTTGTCCAATCGGAAAACAGAAAAATTGAACTTTGACACTAACTATATAACAATTATTATTATATATGGCACAAGCTACTTCCGGTGAAATTACGTGCTACGGATTTTGTCAACCATTTTGTTTACAAAAGCACAACTGCCGAACAATGATAGGAAACTTTGAAATGCAGCAAAAATTGAACGAATTTAGTGAATCAAGCACTAAATCATGTACGAGTCGGACGACGAACAATCTTAAAAGCGAGTCTTACTTTCATGAAAGCAATAGAAGAACAAGAACAAGAACAAGATTGGAAATGCACGAGTGCACCACATCGGATTACGTATCCTGACCATTCCTATCGGCGTCCGCTTGCGTAGTCTTTAACTTCTTAAAGAACGATGTATTTCGAGTTATAACGTGTCTTGGGTGATGTCAGAAGCAGTAACCATAGTCCCCTTCTTCGCAGTCACGGTATACGGTATGGGATCATATATTGGTGGCAGTTTTCCTTTCCTTTCGGACCAAGACTAAGTTGCCACTTCGATGCTTGAATGTCGAACATAGGACTTTTTATCAGCATACTGTTTGGCCTTCAATTTCTGCTGTGCATCTCTTTCGCGCACTTCTTCATCATCACTGTCAAACGTCTGGCAACCGTACTCTGTATGGTCGGGTCTGAAACAATAAATCAGCGGGACATTTGCCAGTGGTTACGTGGGGCGTCACTCGATAGTTTCGAAAGAATTTAAACAGTTCCTGTTTCCAGCATTTCCGCTCAACAGAGGATGTCCGCACCACCTTGTTAACCATTCGATTAAAATTTTCGACCAACCCGGATGTAGAGGAGTGATAGTTTTATGCTTAATACCCATGAATTCACAATATTTGCTAAACGTTTCAGAGCTAAAGGAGAGCCATTGTCACTCTTGAGTTCCCGTGGGATACCATAGGATGAAAAAATCCGGTCGAGCTTGGAACCTGGAATATTCATCTATAACGACTAAGATATATAATCTCCTGATGGCAGAGGCCCATAATAATCAACTGCTAAGCTCTCCCATAGGTCACTTGGAAGCTGTATTGGCTCTTGCGATGGTGTATTCACGGTGGCTTAATTGTCATGCAACACAGGGACTGTTTAGTTTTGACCAGTCCCTGGTGGCCCTGATGAGCTATCTTGATGACTTTGTTTTGTAAAGACGTTGGTGTAACAATTCTGCTACCACGTAATATGACCTTTTACAATGGAAAGTTCCTCAGCTATGTTTCGGAAGTGCTTAAATTTGGGATTATACATCTTGTGTCCACGCTTGATAACACTGTAAAGATCATGAAGAATTGGATCACTATACATCGCTGACCAAAGTTCCTTTAGTTTCAGAGATGGTGGAACGTCATTCGTAGCGATCCAATGGACGTGGGCTTCTAATTCTGTGTATTCTTTCAGCTCCTCTCGTGAACACCGGGATAAAGGTAGAGGCTGTCTGGAGGTACAATCTGCTGGATTGTGCTTGCCCGGACGGTATACTACGTTAAATGAAAATGCCTGAAACTTCAATCGCATACGTTCGACCCGAAAAGTGCCTGGTCGACGTGGATTGTTGTGCAAGGCTGACCAGGGGTTTGTGGTGCGTGATTAGTAAATAAATAAGTAAGTCTCCCAAGTAAATAAATCTCGTTTTTGAGACATCCGTATTGTATGGCCAAGGATTCTCTCTCAATCTGTCTATATCTCCTCTCCACTTCGGTGAGAGACCTATACTGTTATATGCTATAACTCGAGGATCTTGCTTCTTGGGATCATACTGGACGAGTATTGCCCCAACTCCCACAGGTGATCCATCACAGATCTTTTGACTTCAGTTAGCAAATTCAGGTTATAGTAATTCAGGAGGGCAGTTGTGCATAGATTCTCCTTTATTGCCTTGAACGATATTTCATGTTCATTTTCCTTGTCAATTTTCGTAAAGGCGCTGCTATGGTCGCGTAGTTGTGGATGAATTGAGCTGAATAATTAGCCATGCCGGGGGAGAAATATGTTGGAGGGCTTCCACCTTTTCAGGATCTGGACTAATTCCTTGATCTGAGAAAATGAGTCCAAAAAATCTAATATCGACGTTTTTCTGAACTCGTTCCGGGCAATCGGAATATCGTCGTGACTGTTCCTAACTCTTCATGAAAAATCTCCGGAGCTGAGTTGGTGCCAAAGTAAAGTCGACAGAAGCGTCTCAACCCTACATGAGTGGGAAAAGTTGTAATACTCCGACTTTCTTCATCCAACTCGAGCTGGTGAAAACCATTGCCTAGGTCCGGTTTGGAAAATAGTTTGGCTCCATTGAGGTCGTGGCGTAACTCTTCCACCGTTGGAATAAGATGTCTGGTTCTCTTTATAGCCCGATTGGGTTCTACCATATCAACGCACATTCTGATTTCATCTGAATCTTTCTTTGGTGTAATTACTATTGAGACCGCAGGCTTTGGCAATGCGGAAGTTGCTTTTGACGACTGTAGGCTTAGCTTTCACGCGATTTACTATATGTAGGATGCCGAGATTGACAGTTGATGCCGAATCCAACAAACACCCTGATGAACGTAACCCTTTTACTACAAAGAAATCTGCTACGTCATAACGCTTCTTTGTAGCAATTGTGGCTGTAAACTTGAACCATACGGAAACAACTTGGCCCAAGATTTTTCCAGCGTTAAGCTGTTCTTATCGATAATGTGTTAACATCAGCCCCCGAGTCAATCTGGAATTGATTTGGAACTGTGTCGACCTTGATTACGACCTTGATCCCGACCTTAGTGTGTACTTTGGGTTTCTTCTTCACAGCTGACACCTGATATTTCTTTTCACTATTACTTGTATTACCGATCTTTCTTACCTTTTTGGCTGCTTTGCACATCCGGGCATAGTGATTCTTTTTATCACAATTTCGGCCGCATTCGACTCCCCAAGCCGGGCAAGATTTATTCCTTTTGAATGCGGCCATTGACCTCCACAGTGGAAACACTCCTTTTCTCGACTGGTGAGGTCTCTCTCTCTTCTGCTTTGTGAAGACAAACCGTCTTGGGGAGGTTCCTTCTCATCTTTAGCGCCTCGTTGCTGTTGTCTCACAATCTTCCATCGCATCGGCCTGTACGTCTGCCATTTCCATGGCTCTGGCTGCCTTCAACAAATTTGACATGGGCTGATAGTCGCGTAGTGCTTTTCTCCACAGGTGTTCAGAAAAACATTTCTGAACTATCTGATCCTTTATTTCTCTATCCGTGTCGTGGAAAACACACCGTCCTGCTGCTTCACGAAGACGGGTAACAAATTTATCGATCGGCTCCTCTTGCGCCTGAGATAATTGATGAAAGTTGTAAGTTTCAAAAGTGACGTTTATCTTCGGTTCGAAATGTTGATCAAGCTTTTCTTCTACGTGCTTGTATTCTTGGTCGTCTTCCGCAGCAAGCGTGTAATAAATATCGCATAGATTTGGAGCACCATAATGCAAGAGCAAGGCTTTCTGTCGAACTTTCTGTAATTCTTGGTATGTAGCGCCACGAACAAATTTTCGAGTCTTTGAAGCCATTTCTTCCACTGAATGCCCAAAGAAGTGGGTTCTAAATTGACGGTCAAACGGGGGAAATAAACCATCCTCGTTGCCAATAAAATGTTTTATTATTCACTTCTTGTTATTTACAAAACATCCAACATGGACGCCGTATCTCAGTTACCGCTCTCCTCGGCCCCTTGCATAGAAGGCCTGGACACTACAGTGCAGTGCTCTTACAACTGAGCTTCGGAGGCCGCTGCCGAGAGCCTAGTCATGAGTTCTGTATTATAGTGGTGGTAATGCCGGGATAAGATTCTGGGTATATTACAAGTAATATTTTATATATATATATATATATATATATATATATATATATATATATATATATATATATATATATATAATATCAAGGTGTATAAAAATTGTTAGTTGATAGACAAGAGTGCTCAATACCAAAAGAGGTAGAGCGAGTTATAAATATATAAACTTTATTCTTTAAAATGTCACTACTCGGAGTTTCACGCTCATGGCGATCATGTTACCTGATGATCGCCATGAGCGTGAAACTCCGAGTAGTGACATTTTAAAGAATAAAGTTTATTAATGTATATATATATATATATATCTATATCCAGAACCTTATCCCGGCATTACCACCATATATACAGAACTCGTGACTAGGCTCTCGGCAACGGCTTCCGTAGCTCAGTGGTCAGAGCACTGCACTAGCATCGCAGGGTCGCGGGTTCAATTCCCAGCCGCAAGGGCCGCGGAACCGGGGGGGCACTGGGGGCAGATGCCCCCCCACTTTTCAAAAAATTGATAAATGTGCCCTTTTCCTGAAAGAAAAATGCCCTTCCGGATTGTAATTTTATAAATGTGCTGGTTATAAGGTTTACTGCCTATACTGGGAAGAATTAATGTGCCCTTTTCACAGAAGCACGAGTATGACATTGCTATTTGCTGTAGTAAAGAGTGACTGCTGTTGCCCGAGGCACAAGGGATGACGTAAAATAATTATTAATGAAATATATATGATAAAGTTCAACTGTTTCTGATTTATAAACAAAATAAAGCAAATGGAAGGTACAACGTTTTAAATAATACAAATATTTTTAAAATAACCAAGGTGCCCCTTTTTGGCGGTGCCCCCCCACTTTTCAAGTTCTTTCGAGTGTTGGAATACATACATTTTAAGACCAAACCGGGACCAGTTGCGAAAAATGCAACTTTAAGGCCTTCCGGCTTGGAATTGAACCCCCGACCCTGCGATGCTAGTGCAGTGCTCTGACCACTGAGCTACGGAAGCCGTTGCCGAGAGCCTAGTCACGAGTTCTGTATATATGGTGGTAATGCCGGGATAAGGTTCTGGGTATATTATAGGTAATATTTGGCATTTCACTCGATCAAACTACATGTTGAAAGGATTTTAAATCCTTTCAACATGTAGTTTGATCGAGTGAAATGCCAAATATTATTTATTATATATATATATATATATATATATAACCACGTGACTTATATACGCATTTTCATCGGTTCTTGCCCATGATCTATTAAAGGACAGATAATACATGGATGGCGTCAAATCAGCAGCTGTGTTTTTCTTTTTTCATGCCCCAACAACTTTGATAAAACTTTGGGGTTGGTTTTTATTGTATGCTATATTACCTCCGCTGCCACTTTGACTTCAATAAGCCCACCACTTATTTTTGTAATTTTGCACAATATCATGACTGCCTTGGATTTCAAGGCAGCACTTCCCTTGCGATAGTAACTTCTAGTTTATTGTATTAAACAAATAGATTCCATTTTTTGTTGTCTGTTCAGTTATAGATGCACAGAGGACGTTAGAACGTTGGTCAGAACATCGGTGACCCACTAGACTCCGTCTCGTATATATATATATATATAAAAAAATCCTTAGAACCTATATATATAACCTATATATATATATATATATATATATATATATATATATATATATATATATATATATATATATATATATATATATATATATATATATATATATATATATATATATATATATATATATTTATATATATATATATATATATATATATATATATATATATATATATATATATATATATATAGTGAATTAAAGTTTTAATGAAGTAACTCGAGTTTGTACTTTATTTTGTTTTACTATATATATATATATATATATATATATATATATATATATATATAATATATATATATATATATATATATATATATATATATTATATATATATATATATATATATATATATATATATATATATATATATATATATATATATATATATATATATATATATATATATATATATATATGTGTGTGTGTGTGTGTTGATAACTAGTATCGAGTACAAAATCACACGGGTACTAGAGTGCTCAACGCCGAAGCAGAGCGACATAACATGAAAACACAAGTTTAATTGAGTTACTTCATAGGAACTTTATTTACGACAAATTTGTTTCGTATGGCAAGCGCAATGGGGCTCAGAAACATTTTCTGAGTTTGCGTTAAAAGCTTGAGTAGCAAGCAATTTACCATACATATAGCAAATGTTTTAAATGTTCCCTCTGTTAAACCGACGTAGGTTTCTTGCAAATTGTTGTCTTCATTCGTTACAGTCGCTTGGTAAACTATCCCCAATTTGAAACTATACCCTTTTAAACTACCGGTATCCCATTTAAAACAAGATACCTAAACCACACTAGCTCATTTCGAAACGAGAAACGGAAACACGCCACAGAGCTAAGTAAACACAAATAAGATGGAAAATCATTAAGAAATGCCAACCATACTCCAAAGGACTAAACGATGCAATCTCTGCCTTTACGAAAAATTTTATATCTACTTTTGCACGACATAAACAACATGACGTCACATATCAACCCAAACATCTCAAATTTACTGAAATAACACCAGACGCAACATTTACCTGACGAGTGTGACAAGCTTCGCGCTAGCCATACGAAACACATTTGTCGCGTGAATAAAGTTCTTATGAAGCAACTGAAACTTGTGTTTTCATGTTATATACATATATATACAGCTAAATCAATTAAGGTTGTCCGACAAAGCTAATTAAAAGGTCAAAGCCAAGCGCGAAAAGTACAATGTGAATTAGTCTATTTAATTATTTATTTAGCATATTGATACGCCTAATGTTGAAAAAACAAACCGAAATTGACTCCCTTGAGATTATTAATGAAAAACAGGAATATTGACGTAATCTGCATGTATGCATCGCTATACATGCAGTGTGTATAGAACCGGCATAAATTAATTAACATTCCTTTCAAACAACTTACAGTATTGTATGTAGTAGTTTGAAAGCCCTAGACACCTCTGAGCCAATACTATAATTAATTTTATGCCGGTTCCAATTTTTTTGATACACACTGTATATACATTACGGTATTAAACACTCGCTTTTCGTTAACAGCCCCGCTCCGCACTTCAGTATTCTTCATTATTTTGTCCGCATAATTACGATTTATTCTTGCATTCTCAACAACAAAAAATTGCTCATTTGAAATCCCTTGAGACAATTTCAGTTTGTTTGTCCGCCTTTTAATTGGCAACTGTACTGTGCGCTAGGATATTAGTAGTATAGCAAGTAGGGCTGCGAGCCCAATCGACTTCAAACGTGAATATAAACACCAAAACATCACCAAATTTTGCCAAATCGCGATTCGACAAATTTGACGATGTTTTGGTGTTTATATTCACGTTTGACGTCGAATAAGCTCTCAGCCCTACTTGCTATACTACTACAGCGATCGTTAGTCAATCTAGACACCCTTCGCACGTTTTCTACTAAATTGATGTCAAACACACGCGAGACTAGCGAAACAATACCAAGTTTATACTAAATTTGACACCATTTCAGCCACATTTAAAAAATAGAGAGTGTCGTTTCAAAATTCTCACAAATTACATTTAGGAAAAAGTAGAAAGTGTCATTTCAACATTTTCGCGTGTTAAAAAAAATAAAATGTGGTACGAGCCCACTCTCACATATTAAGAAAATAGAAAGTGTCGTTTCAACATTTTCACAAATTTGTCAAATCACATTTAAAAAATAGTCGTTTCAACATTTTCACAAATTTGTCAAATCACATTTAAAAAATAGAAAGTGTCGTTTCAACATTTTCACAAATTTGTCAAATCACATTTAAAAAATAGTCGTTTCAACATTTTCACAAATTTGTCAAATCACATTTAAAAAATAGTCGTTTAAACATTTTTACAAATTTATGTATCGTAAAAGTGTCTCACGCGTGATAAAATTGCCACCTGTTATGCAAATTAGGTTATTGCCACCTGTTAATAATAGATTAGTCCGTTTGTTCACTATTTTCAGCGTTTGTCGCACTTCTAAAATGGTGATCGTACACATATTTTGACGTTGTGATCCCTCCCGACAACAAGCCTAAGAAAGGTACGTACGGTGTCACAACCGCGACAATGCTCTCAACGTCTTTCTTTAGTAGCGAGTCTTTTTGCAACTCATCATTTAGTTCGTCAGGGTTCTCAATAGCGTTCAACCCATCCAGTAAGCTGGCGAATTTGCTGATTAGCAAGTCAGTGAGAAAAGCGTTTGCGATTTCCATTCTCTTCAACTCATATTGACGCCACATCTTGTCGATAACCTTTGCGGACGCTTTTTTAATATACGCTTCAGATTGGCTTACCACACCATCGCCAGACAGTCTAATAAGTTCGGCTCTCCTAATGTCAATGCCGTCTTCCACAGTCGAGGCACTAGCGGCTTGAGTATCCTCGACTAATTCCTCAATCGTGGGGTTTTCTTCACTTTTGCGTTTTACCATCACGCTATTACTTATACCCATATTTTATTGCGGAATAACAACTTCGTGACTGTATGGATAGCGCAGTGAGATTTCAAGTCTAGCGTACTTATTATTTTTTAATGCGGTCACAATCGCCGACGCTTCCTCTTTGCTAATGTTTCCAAGATAATCGTCAATAACAACCTTCATATCACTTCTGCTTGGACAGTAAAAGCAAATGAGCTTACTAATGTTTTCTCTATACGGTTTTGCGATCGACGTCAGTTGTTGTGTGATGACAATAACGCTCAACATAAAATGTCGCGCACTAAAAGCCAAGTTGACCAATTGACTAGTCCTATTCTTAACATCTTGAGAGCTCGCACAGTCGTCCAACACAATCAGAGTGTTAGTGCCTTTAAAAACATTTGTTACACACTTGAGAACAGCGTCGACACTGTCTTGCGCGCAGTCTATCGCTAACACGTCGGGGTCGCGCACATATTTCCAATCTTGGTACGCTTTGTTCCACTCGAAAGTAGGACAAATCAACACAATGTAGTCAAATTTACTAGAGTACTCAGATTCCAATGTTTCCAGCAAATAATGCGTCTTACCACAAGCTGTCATCCCAACAATTAGCGCATTAAACGGAGTCTCCATTAACTCACGTTTGATTTAATACTGGATTGATTGCAACCCATTGTTCATAAAGTTGACCAACCCATCACTTATCACAAACACCCTGCACATAACATTCGCAGTCGTCGCTTTCTTTAGTGATCTCAAGAAGCACACCGGATTGTGTGTTTACAATGTTCTTGCCAGTGGCGACATTGCGATTATCTTGAACACTCCTCAAGTCGATGACTAACGCAAAGCCATCTTTATAGAACTTCTGTATGGTCATGAACTGAGCGTGTTCTTCACCCAACCCAAACAGTCGCTTCGCTTCTGCGTAGAACTTCGACTTTGGAATACCCTGTGAGTACACGCTATTTGGCACGCCTTCGATTGTGACTCTAACACTCTCGATATTTGGATAAAGAAACTCCTCACTGTCTGTTCGCGCCTTATTCGTGAATAGCAACACAATTGCCTTCATGCTTTTTCTTGGAAGATTGACGTTTTCATTCACAATGGTTGTACCTTTATCCCATTCGGTGGTTTTCATCAATGTAACATGCTCATATGACAAACTACGACCACTTGCATAGCCCGACGCTATTTCGTCAGCGAGCTCCTGGTTATCAATCGTCTCATACTCAAGCTCGAGGTTCTCCAGAGTGTATCCGCCCACAGCGCTACCGGATTGCGCCACCATGATGTCTGTGGCCTTCGGAAGTGTGATCACATACTGCAAGTTGTTGTTCATGCTAAAAGGAGCGTACAACCCATGGTCGTTCATGATCTTACCGAGCTTAATCCGCTGCTTCGTCCCAATCACACCAAACATCAACGCGTCACTAACTTTAGCGACGTTCCCACTCGTCGCACCACTGTCATCCTTAGAAATTAGCTTTCTCAAGTTCTCACCACCAACACCATAGTCAATCATTTGGTCTCGCGCAGTGACACTCTCCCAAAGGTCGCGATAAACACCAGTGTAATTTTCCCCATTGTTGTCATACACAGTCTCCCCAGCTAGTTTCACAACAAGCTTCTCAACCAACAACTTGCTAACATTATTCAAGAACCAGCTTTTGGCGTTCGCGTTCTTAAAGTCGAACACTAGACCCAACGATCCAGGCACCAAACAGCTACTAACCTTGAGCTTCGGTACATCAATGTAAAGTTCCTCACCAGGACTGACTTTATTAGGGTTCAACGTGATCACATGTTGCGTTCTCACCCCTTTTATGACACCCATGGTTGCTCGTCTAAAACCAGGACTCAACTCTGCTGACGTGACGTTCATATACTTTACATATGTTTTGTCATCTTCGAAGCTGAGACCCTCGAAGCTGAGACTACCGTTTTAGTTTATAATAATCATAAGCAAACCACGCAAGTACCACCGCGAGCACCCACAGATTTTGAGCCAACCATGCGAGACCCTTCGCACCCAACGTCAACGCATTATAAACTAAATTAGCCAACCCAACAGCCCATGGACCCATCTTCGTGATTGCGTTCTTAACAGCTTGCGCGAACGACCTCGTAGCCATAGCGCCTCTCATAACAGCGGATCTACCAGCGATAATAATAGTTGTTATAATCCCAGCCACTGAAATTGATACAGCGCTCAACCCGACCATGTTCTCTTTAGCCCATTCCTTGAATCTCTGAAACCTGTCAATGTCGACTTCTTGTTGCTCTCTAGCTTCTTCAAGCTTGCGCTGTTCTAGGGTTCTATCTCTGGCTTGCTCAAGTCCCGACTCTCTTTCAAACAAGCTAGCGTACTCTCGCTCTTCGTCAGGTGTGAGACCACTTTGGTCAGCTTTTCTATTAAGCTCTGCCAATCTCCTACTCGTTTTACCTATCGCTTCTTGAAAGTGGTCTGCCTGCGCTTGCAACGCACCAGTGTCGCCTATTCTTGACTCACGCAACGCACTCTCACTTGGATTAAGCACACCACTTAGCTCACGGTTCTCGTTTGGTGTTAGCCCAGGTATGTCGTCGTCACCCACTCTTGTCTCAATTACTGGGAAGTCGTCTGGGGCCACTTCTGTTGTGACAACTGTTGTTTCTACATTCTCAGGGATTTGACTAACTAACTTTTTGAACTGCTCAATCGCATTTTTACTACTCACGTCTTTGCTAAAGATCAAACCTTTTTTCCCAGGTATTAGAATTCGTTTAGGTTTTCCATATTTACCATCTTTGTTTATCGGTTTGAAAAGAATAGCCCCTGAGTCCATGACCTGCGACCTGTTGACTATTTCCCTTGACGTGTCGTCGAGACCGAGTTTTTTTTTATACAACTTACGTATTTTCTTACCTATCGCCGTGACTCTTTTTACTTGATTTTTTACTACCTCTTTGTTGAACACATTTAGCTCATCCAATCTTTTATAAAGATCGTCCGACCTTACTTCAAGAGCTAGATTGAAGCTTGTGTCATCGACGTCACCATATGACTCCTGTTCAACAAACTCCACCGCGGGGACTTCTGTGTTAGTTCCCCTTATTGTCACCGTCTTACCATCGTCAGTGTCAATAAATGGGGTCTCTTTTTGCAAATCTCGTCTCGCGTCTAGCTCACCTCTTATGTTTTTCGCATAGTCTTGATAGCTGTTGTAATTAACACGAATGTCTTCCGGCATGTTGTCTTCAGTGTACTTACCGTACATGCCTTCAATAAAATCTTCGACACCGACAAGATTCTTTTCTAATTGCTCATCACTCATGCCTTCATACTTGTCAAAGTTTTCCATCTCGACCTCGTCAAAACCTTCCCCACCCTCAGCCATATTACATTAGCTCACATTTTGAATGTCGCTTTCTGGTATCCACGAATTATGTTTACTCTCATAACCCAACCATTTGACCAGCGCCATCTTCTTCCCTCTGACTTTCTTTCTTTTCAACACCTTTTCAACTCTGTACACATCACCACCATGTTTCTTATTGACCAGCGATAATTCCTGTTCATAAAATTTACCAATAATCTGTTCACCACTTATGTCCTCAATTTCATACACATTCGGATCACCACGAATAACTTTCACCACTTTAAACAGCTCCTCAGTGAAGTTGGCTTCATAGCCCTTTGTGAACACACTCTTGTACTTACTAATTCTCACTGACTCGCCAACTCTAAACTTTGGCAATGGGTTGTCTGCAAATTGGTGACCAAACAAAGTGGTCCAAACTTCGCCTTCGTTTGACTTATCGACATCCTTTGGCTTCATCATAATACTTCGATTCACATTGCCATTGTAATTGCCCACAAATCGATCCAAAACGTCAATCCACTCGTACGTTCCACGGGCATAAAAGTACTTCCACATAATACTCTTCAGACTTCTATTAAAACGCTCGACAACAGCGGCCTTTTTATCGCTCTTAGTGCTGAAATATTCAACACCATGTTTTTTCAGCAAACTTTTCACACCAACGTTGTAGAATTCGAGTCCATCATCAAATTGCGCTAACTTAGGCATGGTTCCAAACCGAGCTTTGAAGTCGTTCAATAGCTCTCCAACAGCCTTAGTCATGTTCTTAGTGTCTTTTCTATAAACTGCAATTCCAAAAGCATATCTACTCAATATCTCAATGCCTGTCAGTATCCAATAATAACCGCCATTCTGTTTTGAGTACTTACTCATGTCCACTAAGTCCATTTGGAGCTCTTCACCAAGAAATCCAACAAAAGTCGCGCGGAACTTATGTCTTCTCACAATAGGTTTGTACCTAGTGTAGGTGTCCTGCGCTGTCAACCACTCTTTCACTGTTTTTCTAGTTACTTTCAATCCGTCTCCCAATGCACTTTGATACAACCTCTCTGCACCACTGAACCCCGTCTTAGGATTATAGTAAATGTCTCGCAACCCTTGCTCTGTCTCCACACCGAGTTCCATATAATTCACACAATATACAGTTCCAATAGCACCGCGCCAACGTCAGCGTTACCATTGTTTGGTTTGACACGAAACGTCATACTTGAGTAAACACCTTTTTTAATTCTCACCTTGGACTCAACATATGCATAACGTTGTATCCCCCCATCTAGAGACTGCTCGGTGGGTATTGGCAGTGTTGTGATCACATCACTACGATTCCCGTCAGTGCCCACATTGCTCTCCGTCTCAACAGCGTCGCACGAGACTTCTACGTACTTTAGACCTCTATTCATATCAATCTTGTTTGGACTGTCGTGCCACTTGTTATCTATCAAGATTACCACATCCTTCGCGAAACCAAGCAAAAGCCCGATACCACCTAGCCTAAGCTCCACTCCGATGACGCTACGACTCATAGACCGAACTTTGACCCTACTTTTACCTGTGGTCATCAGTTTCTCCACCACGAGGTCTACATTAAGCACCCTGAGCTCGTATCGTAGAGCTCTAACCAACGCGTCGAAGTCGTAGTGACCCCCATCCAACCAAGTTGCCGTAGACCATGGCGATGGTTCTCTCTGTCTAACGTATAATATTTTAATATCAGCATTTCCCACCACATTATCATAGTTCCAAAACACGGTGGCTGTCTTGACTACAACGTGTGGGTTATCGTGTGTGGCTACTACACTGTAGTCAAAAGTTACAACTTTCTTCACACCTTCAATGAGCACCGTCAACTTTTGAGGACCGTCGTCTACACGTCGCTTTTCAGTGTAACCACCAGAGTCACACCCACAGTTTAGACTCATTACTTTAGTACACGTTTAACGTTAGCTACTCGAGCGTCGCACACAAGTCCAACAACATGTCACCAACATCAACACCACTACCGTCTTGGTCAGTTACGTTAAACACCAGCTGCGTAAAACTCTACACCAGTGTACCCAGTCTTAGGATTGTAATAAATGTCTCTCAACCCTTGTTCTGTTTCCACACCAAGTTCCATATAATTCACACAATATACAGTTCCAATAGCACCGCGCCAATTTTGAGATCGTCGTTATTTGGTTTGACGCGAAACGTCACACTTGAGTAAACACCTTTTTTAACACCCACCTTGGATTCGATGTCTACATGGCGTTGCACTGACCCCTTCAATGACTGTTCGGTGGGTATTGGCAACGTTGCGATCACATTGCTACGCTTCCCATCAATACCCACATTGCTCTCAGGGTTAACAATGTCACATGAGATCTCTATGTACTTCAGACCTCTGTACATATCAACCTTGTTTGGGCTGACGTGCCACTCCTTCCCACTTAGGATTAATGTGTTCTCCGCAAAGCCAAGAAGAGGTCCAACCCCCAGCAATCTAAATGGGATCGCAGTCTTTACTCTACACCCACCAGATGGGGTTTTCTCTACTTCAAGAGTTGACCCCATGTTGGGGATCTGGAGCCTTATGTACTCAACCAACGCGTTGAAGTTATAGTGTCCTTGAGGTAGTGAGTGTTGTATGAGACCACTAGAGCCACTGAAGGAAAAGTCGATTGTGTTCGCCAGTACGTTGTCGTAGTCCCAAAACACGGTAGCTGTCTTGACCATAATGTATGGGTTGTCACTCACGACCATTATTGCGTTGTCAAAGGACACAACTTTTTCTGCACCTTCAATGAATACCGTCAACTTTCGCATTATGTATAACATATGGTATATTATATGCAGAAAGCCCTTCATGACTACTATGGGAAGTACTACAAACGTGCGATGGCTAACACATCAAAGGCTACACACGACGCGAAGGCAGACCTCATCAAAAAGTACCCTCACGCTACTTTAAGCAAATTCGAGTTCAATCCAAATATTTCGCAAGATGGTAAAATCATGAGTGTCGACGTATATTTCAGAAACAATGACATCCTTAGCACAGACATAACCAGCGCAACCTTCAAAAATGATAAAAACATGTGGAAGTGGCTACACAATAGTAAGTTCCCAATAATATGGCAAGGCGGTGGAACTATCCAACCACTGCCAAAACGTCATAAGAACCACTGGGGGCTTTGGGATGGCTATCCAACAGAAAACGTGTTAAATTATCCAGTGAATAACTTCAAAGTTTTTGTTAACCAAAATAGCTACTTCATGTCAAAGCTACCAACCTTGCGAGTCACTACATCAAAGACAAAGTCAGAGTGGGATGACAACGAATCTTACTACCGTGTTGTGTTTGCGACGTATTGTGCGAGTTTCTGTTGTGGAATCTCGTCGCAACATTTATCAGTGTCACAAGAAGTCCACCCTGTGGTCACAAGTGTGATGAGATTTCATTTGTACTTCACCATTAGAAGACTTCTCAGAAGAATGGAAGGTGGTGAGACCATGAAATCAATAAGTAGAGAATTCAACGCTTCCGAATTGTACGGTAAGATCTCTAAGATTCCTAGAAAACATTATTACCAGAATAAAGTCCTGAGCGATGGCACAACAGGTGAATCCAGAGTGTTCACACTCAACGACGTTCAGAACGATTACAAACGATACGTCGCGCGACTCTCAGACGGTTTTACCAACATTGGACTGCAATATCTAAATCAGAGCATAGAGTCCTTTGTGTACTCCACACTTGGTGCACAAGCGAGAACACGTGTATCAGTCGTTGGTGGTTCTGCAGGAAGTCTAGAAACCCAACAAGAATTCCGCAAGTTGTTTTCTGACAGTGTTATACAGTATGACGTATCGACATGGATTCTCAACATGAATAAATCAATTAGAGACACCAATGTTATCCAAAATCTCGCAGTGTCACCAAGTACATGGTTAATGCCGAGTAACCTAGTGATTCTCAAGAATAAAATCGCTGGGTACAACAACTTATTAAAGATTGCTACAGAGTCCATGAGATTTGGAGTGAACACTCGCTTGAATGCGACAACACCAACGATTGCGGCTAAAAAAGTCCACCAAGAAAATGTGGTGACTAACTTAGTAACGCCAGCGAGTCTTGCGGCTAAAAAAGTTCACCAAGAAAATGTGGTGGCTAAAAAAGTTTACCAAGAAAATGTGACACCACTTCCTGTGAAAAAAACAGTGGCCACAAGTAAGTCGGACACGACAACGCTGGCGATAGTGTTAGGGTTCTCAGCAGTCTCTGGCTATCTACTAACCAAATACACCTTGAAGTAGTAATGAGTCTAAACTATGGGTATGAGTCTGACGACCCTCACGATAAAATACTAAAGAGAACGAAAAGGCATCTGGACGAAGATCCTAAATTAAGCGCGACTGGCGGAAGGATGTCTGGACTAATAGACATGCAAGGCTCAGCGATAAAAAACGTAGCAGACCCAGTCGATGACTCAGACGCCATCAATAAAAGAACTCTAGAGCAACTACTATCAGGTTTCCTCAAGAGTCAGTCCTATAATGTTGTGCTCGACTTCAACGTTAGCACACACGCCTTGAAAAACGTGGAATTTCACACCAATGGTTCAAACAAAGTGAAAGCCATTGGTGAAACAAGTAAATTAGTGCAAAACAACCCAACCTATGGTCCTATTATTGGCATCAGCAGTGTAAGCCAAAGTTTTCTATCCCCTGTGTTAACACCACTCCCACTTGAGTCAGGCCTTCATTTTAACTGCCCCAGTATGCAGTGGTGTGATCTCTCCATTTTTGTCGTAGTGCGGCTACCTACTCGCACCGCTGGATCAAATTGGGAGACAATTATATCGAACGACGACGGTCAGTGGGATAAGTTCATAGGGTACAAGACTGGTATGACCAACGGACTCGCGTATGGTGGTAGCGTCCCAGCAATGGAGAGCATATGCACTATTCCAAGTGGCGTTGACATAAGTAAAATGCATATGATATCAATACACTGGCAAATGAGCAACTCACATGTCAGAGTCAACAACGTTAAGTCAACCGACTCAGACTTCGTAGCGAATATGGGGAAGATAGGCACACCCTATGGAACAATTTTTGGAATACATCGACCAAGAATACCACTCGCACCTTATGCATACCCATCGTTGATAGAATTCTATGGTGTGAAAATTGTGAGTGGTTACATGGCGAACCGAGACATCATAATCATGGGTGGAAAAATGATGAAGGAATATGGTATAAAGTAAATGGGAGCATGTTTTTCGAGACCTCATGAAACATATAAGATAAATAAGACGACTGATCACATGTTCAAAGCTGGTGGATCATTTGGCCGTGGTGATATAACTCTCGAGCTCCACGCTGAGATTGGTATGAGGTCTAAAAAGACTTACGGCAAACCTATTATGTTACCAGAATCAGACACTGTGGGAGTGGTGGGAGACGTGACCTAAGTTAAAATGGGTTGGCTTAGAAAGCTGGTTCGTAACGTTAGAAACTTTTTTAGACGACGTAGAAAACTGAGGACTAATAAAACACACCTGATGCGTTGGTACACAACAAACCAGATCTATAAAAAACCTAGCGCCCGCATCGAGTAGAGTTTTTTGTGGAGGACTATATAGTGATGACTTCCATAGCGCCTCAACTATTCGATTTCGACGGTCACCAAATCACGACGGTTAATCACAACGGTGAAATATGGTTCAAAGCGAAAGAAGTCGCGAGCGCTCTAGGTTATGCTCGACCAAAAGATGCGGTTCACGACCACGTCGAACCTGACTGTAGAATGAAGATGGAACAAGCCTCGTTTATCAACGAACTTGGGGTCTACTCGTTGGTGTTCTCGAGTAAAATGGAGCGTGCGAGACACTTTGGAAGGTGGGTGCACTCGGAGGTCTTGCCAAGCGTTAAAAAAAGTTTAGCTGACGTCGGTCTCAAGCACAATCAGTTTAAAATGATCACTGAGTTCGACCTTCATACGAAAGTTGTTGGTTTTCTTAGGAAATACTATCCAGAAGCTATTTTGATAGCCGCTTGTGGTGAAAATCAAGACACTTCGAGTAAAAGAATAAATTCGTGGAAAAAAGGTTACCAACGTGGAACACCTGACTTGATTATTGCCAATGCAAACCGACAGCACAGCGGACTCGTGATTGAGTTCAAGAACCCAGGTGGTACAGGTAAGACATCTGAAGAGCAAGACTCTCTGCTGCTCAGATACAAATCCGCTGGTTATCTAACATTATTGTGCGACTCGTACGATGACGCTATTACTGCAGTAATAAAATATTTCTTTGACGTTGGGTCTCAGTGTTCCCAGTGTTTTCGTAAATTTAAAAATAAATCAGCGTTGAGTAACCACGAGAGACACTATTGTAAAGAGACTTTTTAGACAGCGAGTAATAAGTCGAATTAGCACTCGTTCTCGTTGTTGAGACGACGCTCGAAGCGACAACTGCTCTAGCATTTTTTAAAGACGTTTTTAACTCAGTGAAAAATATCTGCGTAACTTTCTCTCTTTATTTCACAAACCTTCTGACCACTGTGTGAAAAAAATGTTTCTACGACATTGGACGCTTCATGTGACCAATGTCTAAATTTAAAAAAGTGGGGTATCCGAGAACACCCTTAATTTTGTGTGGAAGGATGGTGACGTCTGCACACTGCGCGATATTGCTCAGCACCACCAACAAACGATTGTCCTGGGTTGTATCTCCAATTGAATGGTGCATCAACAGTTGTTCCGCGAGTGTCACGACAAACGGCGCAATACGCTTTTAGAAATGTGATGTCGTCTGCCATTGGGAACAACGTGTCGAGTTCACCAAGTCTTTTTAAGCGCTCTGTTGCTATGAGACCACAAATAATGACGTGAATGCCAGCTTTGATGTACTCGCGAATAACTGGGAGTAACCCAGAGTACCAATGGCCCTCATCAATGCCGATGACGTCATAGTCAGCTATCTCGGAAGAACTTGGAAGGTTGGTGATTAACTTCGCAGGTAAACTGTCTGATCCGACAACAATGGTCTGACGATGTGTGGAGAACGCGTGGTCAGTTCGCCTAGTGTCACCTGTGTTGTTCATGTAAAGGACTTTGAGCCCTGACTTACTTAACGTGATTAACCTACGAAGAGTCTCTGTTGTTTTTCCTGCAAACATGGGACCAATCACGATTTCCAGTTTACCAACTTTTCTCATGGTTACTATACCCCCAGAGAAATACTTTTTATTGTGGTGGAGACCGTCGTTCCATGTTGAATATCCGCTGGAGCTCTAAGTTTTTAAGGTGGGACCTCGAGCTCTCATGTCTTAAGCGATGCAGTGGGTCGTTGGTGACCACACCGCATGGGTGACAGGTGTACACGTTTTCATCTCTCACAAAGTGTCTGTGGGTGGGTGAGAGCACGTGGTCCCTGATATCATCCGCACCCAGTATCTCATTACACCCCACCTTGCAAACGTGAACGTCGCGGTTTGCAGCGAGCTCTAGCCACGCTTTGGCTTTGGTTGGGCATGGTTTCCACATAAGGGTCGCTAAGAACACTTCGAGGAAGTTACCGAGTAATGTAGCGTTGGACTTACGAGGGTTGTTCAAGTAGACACCACTCGCTAACATAAGGTATTTGAATGGTGAGTAACACCACACAGGGATTATGCTAGCTAATCTATCAGCAAGCTCGTTGGCTCTTTCCTCCCGAAGATCGATCCAAGCGTCGAGAAGATGCCTAGTGCGGTTGACCTGAGAGCCAAACCGTTTTGGCAACTCTCCGTTAGGGTTGAGGTCGAGGAGTGGTGAGCATATTGAGAAGTACTCGTTTAAGACCTTGGGTCCAGGGGCGTCTTGTGGGGTAGACACACTGGTAACGGCCGTTCTAAGCATGTTGGCAATATCTTCTTCGCTAACCTCTCGGGCTTGAGTCATTATGTTATACTCCCAGAGAAAATCCTAATTTTTTAGTGCGTTTGGTCTGGAACTGTGAGATACCTGTGAGGTCATCTGTGAGACACCTGTGAGGTCAACTGTGAGTAAGATAACACGTGATAATGTATTAGATGGTTGAGGACTCACAGACGGCTGTTGAAGCGAAGATTACGGCTGATGTGAAAAGTGTTAAGGTGAAGGACCCAAAGCGTGTCGCTGCTGGTAAAAAGTTGGCTGAGATATCGAAAGCCGCGAAAGAAAAGAAAATGCGTGAAATGATAGTCAATGAAGAACAGGGTGGTGAGTGGAGCTATGGTTACATTGTTGGAACACTTGGTGTTATCATTGCTGGTGCTTCACTATGGTACACAATTAGCAGTGAAAAAGAGACACGATTAGAACCTGTGAGCACTACAGCACCTGTGTCAGAAAGTCATAAAACTCGTCGTCCAGCGTTAGACACATTTGATTCTTGAACAAAACACACGACAATGTATATATGACTGCGATCGATAGAAAATAACTTATGAACGAATTGTACGATGCGCTACTTGTCACGACTGGTGCTGTGGCAGTGAGTATGATTTCTAAAAAGGCTTTGGGAGAACCATTGGGAACACCAGAGACAGTGAAAGGTACAGTGAAACTTGCTGCGGCTGTTGGTGTAGGAACGCTGTTAGTAAAATGGGCGCAATCGAAAAAGTGGATACCGACAGATCCATTCAAATCAACGTAAGTTAATGGTGAGTGTTGTGGCTGGAGGGATTTTTAATGCAGTGGCTTTTGCAGGCGCTGGCTTTATGTTCTCGAAGTTTAATCACACAGGCTATGAAGCTGAGATGAAAAGACACAACCATGCGTTGGAACAGTTAGCTAGTGCGAAAGAAGTGTGGTATGAGAATGAGGTCGCCAAGAAAGATAAGATCCAGCGTTTGCGACAACAGCTCTCCGACGCTAATGCTGACATCAATGACACAAACCATGCGTTGGAAGAACTTAGAAGCGTAATGACCATACGGTACAGCTGACGAGTGTTCACTGACCTCCCGAAGATTGCGGATTACTACCAACCAAGTGCGGAAATGAAGGAATACCAATTGTTGTTTGTTGGTGCGTTAGGTTTGGGTAGTGGAATAGTAGTGTGGGTGCTAACTCGGTAAAAAATGTTGGAGTAGTATAAGAGTGATGGACAAACTTATGAGGCAGATGAGCTACGGCTACACAATTGACGAAATCGCGAGTGAGACGCAAACTGAGTGTGGAGACACCTTCAGAATTTACTACTGCTCGGATTGTGACGTTGTGAAAAACGTAAGTGACTGCGGTGGGTACGCGTGTCCAAAGTGTGGCGACATCGAATGGGGTTACACTCAGAGTTACAGCGACATGAGACTCACGCGATTAAAAAGCGTTCACAAACGGTCTTGGTGGATGGGGAGGAGACTGCGGAACGTTGTGAAGGGTGAGCACCTTGAGTTGATAAAAGAGGACTTCCTGAAAGTTGTCAATGTGCTGCACTCATGCAATTTGATCAAGGGTAGAAATGTCAGCAGATATGGATACTACATTATTAGGTTGTGTCATAGAAGACGAGTCAAAACACTCAAGAAGGTGTCAGACCTCAAAGACGGGAAGGTGAAAGACTTGTTCGACGATAATTTGTTTGGGGTGGTGTACCCAAAACTAGGATGGTGCGAAAGTGGCGACAATTATTACGACGAGTGGTTTAGGAAAAAAACAAGTGTAGTATATAGAAGCCAATGAGTCGGACTGTGAAAAACCCACTGACAAAAAGACGGGCGCATAAGACGAGTGCAGCCGTTGTCAATTCACTAACAGATGAAGCGACCAACGTTCATGGCTTCTTTAGAGATCAAGAGGGACAACCTGTAGCCCAAGACCTCACACCGTCAACACATCTGTTGGATCGAGCACTGAGAGGGTTCACAAGGTCTTATGGAGTCGAGGTAATTGACGACAGAGACATCAATCAGGGAAATGGTAGTAGAAGTGCTGTCACTAACCTTTTGAGACGCGAGCTGGGTGAGACCAACGGAATGAAAGTGGTAGAGACAGTCAAGGTTACTTTTGAGAAAGTTTTAGAACTCGATAAGACCACGTACAAAACTGCCTACTTTAACAGCGAAACGTTCGTCGTCATTAACGAGCATGACATTGAGGGTGTTGCCAATCGCGGGTCGGAGCAGATTTTGACGCGGATAGCTGGGTGGTTATCTGAGGGGTCTGGATGGACTATCGACAAAATAGATGCGCACTACGTCAATGTCGCTATTTACAGACCTTTGCATGGGAGTAGCTACATTGCGTTGCCAAAGGAGCTGCGCAACAGTATGAAGGGTCTGATAAATGTAAATAACGATGATGACAACGAGTGTTTTAGATGGTGCCACCTAGCGCATAAGTTTCCTGTTGGAAAACACTCCGATAGAACGTCGAAGTACGCTAGGCATGTCGGTGAGCTGAATTATGACGGAATTGACTTCCCAGTCACACTCAAAGACTACAACAAGATCGAAAAGGCAAACGATATTAGCATTAATGTTTTTGGGTACGAAAATTTGCAGCCATTCCCTGTGTACGTTTCTAAGGAGGCGTATCCTGACCATATGGACCTATTGTTGATAACTAATGACGTGGGCAACAAGCATTATGTGTACATTCGCGATTTTAACAAATTCATGTACCGTCAGACAAAGTATAAGGCGAGAAAGCACTTTTGCAGGTATTGTTTGCAGTGTTTCACCCGCGCGGACGTGCTTGAAAGTCATATTGAAGTGTGTTTGGTCATTAATGGGAAGCAAGCTATTAAAATGCCGCAAAAAGGTGCGAAAGTGAAATACGAGAATTTTAGCAGACAATTAAATGTACCATTTGTGGTGTATGCAGACTTCGAGGCTATCACACAGAAGGTGCACACAGCGACACCATCAAGCGAGTGTAGCTACACAAATGCTTACCAGAGGCATGTTGACTGCGGCTATGGGTATAAACTGGTTTGTTGCTATGACAATGAGTACAGTAAGCCAGTAAAAGTGTACCGCGGTGAAAATGCAGTCAACAAGTTCATTGGGGAGATGCTAGAAATTGTCGAATATTGTAAAGAGACATCTGAGAGTCACTTTAACAAAGAAATGATACTGACTGATGCCGATAAGAAGAACTTTGACGAGGCTAAGAGTTGTCATATTTGCAGTGTTGAGTACACTAGTGCTAACGTTAGAGTGAGAGACCACTGTCACGTGTCAGGTAAGTACAGAGGGTCTGCACATCGTCAGTGTAACGTGAACTTTAAGTTGACTGATAAAATTCCTGTGATCTTTCATAACTTACGCGCCTACGATAGCCATTTCATCATGCAGGAGATTGGCAAGTTTGGTCAAGACATAAACGTGATACCGAACAACATGGAGAAGTACATGGCGTTCATGCTTGGAAAAAACTTGGTATTTTTGGACAGCTTTCAGTTCATGAGTAGTGGTCTAGACAACTTGGTGAGGAACCTACCAAGGGACGCTTTCAAATACACGTCAGAAGTGTTTCATGACCACGGGTTGGCACTAATGACAAGAAAGGGGGTCTATCCCTATGATTATATGGACTCCTTTGATAAATTTGATGAATGCGAGCTACCCTCCAAAAAGGACTTTTACAATATTCTGAATGATGAAGATATTACGGAAGAAATGCATGAGCGTGCTTGCGATGTGTGGGACTACTTCGACGTTGAAAACATGGGTGGGTATCACGACCTGTATTTGAAAAGTGACGTGCTCTTGCTCGCCGACGTTTTTGAGAACTTTAGAAAGACATGTCACCGTGAGTATAAACTAGACCCTTGCCATTATTTCACATCGCCTGGGTTGGCTTGGGATGCTATGCTGAAGATGACTGGAGTGGAGCTTGAGTTATTGTCCGACATCGACATGTTCCAGTTCGTAGAATTAGGTATGCGTGGTGGTGTGAGCTACATATGCAACAGACATGGCGTGGCGAATAATAAGTACATGGAAGGGTATGACAAAGAGCAAGAGTCGAAGTATTTGATGTACCTTGACGCCAACAACTTGTATGGATGGGCAATGAGTCGAAGTCTACCTACGGGCGGCTTCAAGTGGTTGACTGAGAAAGAAATAGAAAAAGTTAATCTGCACGACTATCACAACAATAGTAAAAAAGGTTTACTGCTTGAAGTCGACTTGGAGTACCCAGACCATTTGCATGACCTACATAACGATTACCCGCTGGCTCCTGAGAAGATGGAGATAACCGTTGACATGTTGTCGGAGTACTGCACGAAAATCAAAAATAAGTTTAACGTGAGTGTTGGTGGTGTAAAGAAGCTGGTGACTAATTTGATGGACAAAAAAAAGTATGTGTGTCACTACGGAAATCTGCAGTTGTACATGGATCTTGGATTAAAAATCAATAAGATTCACAGGGTCCTGCAGTTTGACCAGTCCAAGTGGCTAGGCAAGTACATCGACTTTAACACAGTCAAAAGAACTGCGGCTAAGAACGCTTTTGAGAAGGACTTCTTCAAGTTAATGAACAACAGTGTGTTCGGAAAAACGATGGAAAACTTGAGGAAGCGTGACCACTGCGGAGAAATTAGAAAAGCTTGTCTCGAAGCCGACGTTCGTGTCTTGCAAAATATTTAGCGAGAACTTAGTCGCTGTCCACAAAGTTAAAGAAACGTTGACACTAAATAGACCTGCATATGTGGGTATGTGCATACTAGACTTGAGTAAAACGCTGATGTACAATTTTCACTACAATTATATTATGAAAAAGTACTCTAGCGACACCTGTAGATTGCACTTCACTGACACTGACAGTCTGTTGTACTCAATCAAAACTGACGACGTTTATTCCGACTTTATGATGGAGTGCGAAAAGTTCGACAATAGCGACTATCCTGCAGACAGCCCATTCTTTTTTAGAGAGAATAAGAAAGTTATTGGGAAGATGAAGGACGAGTGCGCTGGAACGCCAATTGTCGAGTTCGTCGGGTTGCGCAGTAAAATGTACAGCTATTTGAAAGAGGGTGGAGGTGGTGGGAAAACCGCTAAAGGTATTAGAAAGAATATAATTAAAAAGGTAATCAGACACGAAGATTACAAAAGTGTGTTACTTGAGCAGAAACAATTGCGACACACAATGAAGACCATTAGAAGTGTCAAACATCAGCTCGGTAGTTATGAAATTAATAAAGTGTCGCTATCCTGCTTCGATGATAAACGATACCTTTTAGAAAATGGTATTGACTCCTACGCGTATGGTCACAAAAACATTGAAGTGAGAGGCGACAAACGCTGAAAATAGTGAACAAACGGACTAATCTATTATTAACAGGTGGCAATAACCTAATTTGCATAACAGGTGGCAATTTTATCACGCGTGAGACACTTTTACGATACATAAATTTGTAAAAATGTTTAAACGACTATTTTTTAAATGTGATTTGACAAATTTGTGAAAATGTTGAAACGACTATTTTTTAAATGTGATTTAACAAATTTGTGAAAATGTTGAAACGACTATTTTTTAAATGTGATTTGACAAATTTGTGAAAATGTTGAAACGACACTTTCTATTTTTTAAATGTGATTTGACAAATTTGTGAAAATGTTGAAACGACTATTTTTTAAATGTGATTTGACAAATTTGTGAAAATGTTGAAACGACACTTTCTATTTTCTTAATATGTGAGAGTGGGCTCGTACCACATTTTATTTTTTTTAACACGCGAAAATGTTGAAATGACACTTTCTACTTTTTCCTAAATGTAATTTGTGAGAATTTTGAAACGACACTCTCTAATTTTTTAAATGTGGCTGAAATGGTGTCAAATTTAGTATAAACTTGGTATTGTTTCGCTAGTCTCGCGTGTGTTTGACATCAATTTAGTAGAAAACGTGCTTTGATGAAAACATCAATTTGATGAAAAGACGTGTGATTCAAGTGATGAAAAGACGAACAAAAGACATGCTAAACAAACGATCAGAATTGTTTTCCACGTGTAGACACGTAACACGACACTTAATTAGCCAGTGTATAATAGGAGTAACTTAATCCGATCTGTCAGTTGCCTGACGATCGCTTAACCGCGTGAAACTCGGAGTAGCAACCGAAACTTTTCATTTTAAATATATTACCTCGCTCTACCTATAATGGTATTGAGCGCTCTTTTATATTATACCAATGCTATAACTTTTTCGTTATACTCACTACTTGGAATATATATATATATATATATATTGTAGTATCTTGATATTACACACAAGAGACTAGTATTTTAATGCACTTTAGTACAACTTTAATACAGCTTCCAAAACACGCCATTCTACCTCATGGTGATTGTTTTATACCGGAAGTAAGGACTCCCGGATATTACACTCCTTCTTTTCTGGACTAAACAAGAGTCCATGCAAACATAACATAAACTAATAATTTCAACTATCTTAAGAGTTCATTGTATTAGTGTCTTTAGTTACCGATATAATTTAATCAAGAATAATAGTCTGGTACTCGTCTCTCTCGCTCTGGATATCTCACTGTTGCAGTTGAATTGAATTGAATTGAATATTTAATAGAAACGTCTTCGCACAATTAAAGTGAATTACGACATTCTTACAATTATTAAGAAAAAATACTAAAATATTAAAAAGAATCTAAAAAAGCCCTTATGTTTACAAATTATCTTTAAGTTGGGCAAAATTGCATCTAAAAAGTTATTACAAAGCTTATAAGAGTTCATGTGATATATAAAGTAAAGTTATTTAAACAATTTTATAAAATTACAATTTTACAAATTGCATTCATAATAATCTAATTAAACCTTAACTACGGAAGTTTGTACATGCCTTGAGACTCAAAACACATGACAGGGAAAAACCTTCGCTTAAGGCGTTCAGTTCTGCATTTTGGAAGTCGGGCCGTAGACACCGGGGGGGCTGGGGGGGCTTCAGCCCCCCCAATAATTTGTAAACTAGCGATAATCTGTAAAGTTTTAGAGGGAAATAATGACCTGTGAAAATTCGTACGGAGTACGGACAGAAATTAACCCTTTTAATTTGTTGCCAGGGTCTAATTAATCATTTATTTACTTGTTAGTTGTAATATATAACTGATGTGGGATTCTACGATGTTACCGTAAATTCCAACAATGTTAATTTCGATTAAATTAACAATGATTACGTGTATTCAGTGAGCTCTTCTATGAGCCCGCGGTGAAAGCTATAATGTTTGATTTATATGAAGTAGGACGTATATCGTAATAAAACGAACAAAACCCGTATTACCGACTGCACTGCTTCACAACTTTTGATTTAAATCTCAAAATATCTTGATATGTACCCTGCTCTGATCTGCTTTAACAAATTTTCTTTGCTTTTTATGCTATAAATTTTGCTATAAATCTCGCCCCAGAATGCGGGAAATGCTGTTTCAGAGACCCTAGAATCCAAAATTTTCAGTGGGGGCATGCCCCCGGACCCCCTAGATATCTCGCGTCTTCGACGCTCGCTACATCAGCCCCCTCAATACAAAATTGCTTCCTACGGCCCTGGGAACAGATAAGGCCATACTATTACGCAAATAGCGACAATGTACACTAACTCTGGTTTTCGGGACAAGATGGTTGGACAAGTTGCATCTTCTTCACAGACAACTTGTTGATCTGGATCAATAAGTTCATTGTCCTTCGCTTGAGGAGTTTCCCTCTGGATCACTTGATCTTGATGACGGCGAACTTCGCGATCGTCTTCCAACTGTATGGTGTAGGAAACTGGCCCGGTCTGTGTATTAATCACACCAGGGCACCATTTTTGTTGTTTTCCAAATTCTCTCGAGTAGACTTGGTCACCTGGTTGTAGTCTTCGGTCCACTGCATGCTGATCGTGTAATGCTTTCTGTTTTCTCTGTTCGTTCTGCACTCTTTCTCTTCGGATATAACAAGTCTAAGCGAGATCTTGGTTTCCTGCTCATAAGCATTTCAGCTGGTGCTATCCTTGCAGTTGAGTGCGGCGTAATACGATATTTGAATAGAAACCGAGACACTCTGGTTTCTAAACTTTCTTTATTCGACATCTTCTTCATCCCCTCTTTAAAGGTCTGGACAGCCCTCTCCGCCAGTCCGTTAGATGCCGGCTGATATGGAGCAGTTTTTCTGTGGTGTATCCCGTTTTTCTTCAGGAATTCCTCGAATTCTTCACTGCAAAAATTACTGCCATTGTCACTGACAATTGTTGTAGGAAGACCATGGATCGCAAATGTTGATCGAAGCTTTTCAACTGTTGCTCTTGATGTTGCCACACTCGTAGGATGTACTTCCAGCCACTTTGAGTATGCATCGACCATAATGAGGAACATTTTCCCCATAAATGGACCAGCATAGTCGATGTGAATTCTTTCCCATGGTCGGCTTGGCCATTCCCACGGATGTAGTGGCGCCTCGGGAGGATTCTTTCTATTCATCTGGCATTGGTTGCAATTTCTGACTTTATTTTCCAGTGCGTTATCCATGTTCGGCCACCACACGTAGCTCCTTGCTAGACTTTTCATCTTGCAAATTCCTGGATGGGTTTCATGCAATTCTTCAACAACTTGGCTTCTTCCTTGGGGTGGAACAACCACTCTGTTTCCCCACAGGATACAGTCATCTTGGACACTCAGCTCGTCTCGTCTTTGAAAATATGGTTGGAGATCAGCATCGGGGCACTTGCTAGGCCATCCCTGCTTAATGAATTTCAACACTCTTGCCAGTACAGTCGTTCGCCTTGTCCAATTCTTTACTTGCTCTGCTCTTATTGGAGTAGTCTCGAGTAGTTCCATCAGTAAGACTGTTTCTCCAGGAACTGGTGTTGAACAAGGGGTGTCTGGCAATGGTAATCTACCGAGAGCATCGGCATTTGCATTCTGACTTCCTTCTTTGTACTGGATAGCATAGTCGTAAGCAGATAATATTAATGCCCACCGCTGAATTCGAGCTGCTGCCATTGGTGGTGTCATCTTGTCTGGATGGAATACCCGTTCGAGTGGCTTGTGATCTGTCAGTATGGTAAAATGTCGACCATACACATATTGGTGGAACTTTTTGACACCAAATACTATGGCTAATGCCTCCTTGTCTAATTGAGAATAATTTTTCTCTGCAGAAGACAGTGATCTTGAGGCAAATGCAATTGGTTGCTCTGTGTTATCTTCCAGCCGATGAGACAAAACAGCCCCCAAACCATATGGTGAAGCGTCGCAAGCCAGTATTAGTTCCTTCTTTTTTGGATCATAATGCACCAATAGATGTGAAGACTTTAATAGCTCTTTGGTCTTTCTAAATGACTCTTGGTGCTCTTCATTCCACTTCCAGCTTTTCCCTTTCTCCAGCAGGCTGTGTAACGGTGCCAGGATTGTCGCCAAATGTAGTGTCTTGATATTACACACAAGAGACTAGTATTTTGATGCACTTTAATACAACTTTAATACTGATTGTTTTATACCGGAAGTAAGGACTCCCGGATATTACATATATATATATATATATATATATATAGTACAATATACAGACACGCGTTTCATCAGTTTAGATCGGTACAATCTAGATATTTATACCCAAGCGATTGCCGGTGACAACCGCTTGTGGGACAATAGCAGTCATGCGCACATCCAGAAAGCGTGATGAAGCGGACCACAAGGGTAGTGGGCGTTGCATTATTTTATTTATTTTCATTTTTATTTTATTGGATTTGCCACTGCAGGTAAATTACAAGAATAATAATAAAAAACAACGTCAAAATTGTAGAAATGTGGCAGGGTCACCGCAACAGCATACGCCAATTATAGCAGTCCCAGATATTTAGGAATAAAAATAAAGTAAAAATTAAAGACTAATAGATCTTCCGGAGGTCAACTACAGCAGCAGAGAGCACCAGCCAGACTCCGGGCTGAGCCACACTTTGGACAAACTGATCTTCATGTCCTGGGGTCGTCCGCGTCATAGGGCCCCTCCATGCACTGCTGCTATGTGGTAGTGCAGCAGGTGCCGTTTGAACTCGGCCGGGGTGCAGGACACCAATTAATCGCAACTCGATCGGTAGGACGTTCCACGTTCTGCACGCTCTCACAAAAAAGGACCGCTGAAAAGTTAGTGTTTTACATTATTGCTAAAGGACACCAACTTCACAGAGTGCTCAACAACACCGAAGTGAAGGAGCGTAATAGTACAATATCTACATGTGAGCTAATTAAGTGTTATATTTAAAAAAACGGTTATAGTTCAAAATTTAAATTTTAAAATTTAAAAAATAACAAATTGGACGTTAAGATCAACGAGATAATTTGAAATAATAAGAACTGTCACAGAGTAATTAAGATATCAACTGTGGAAAGATAGATAAGTATAGTATGACAAGAAAACAAACGAAAAACATCTAATCGAAAACATCTCATCCATACCTCTGTCGTTATTTTAATCTCTTTTAATTCGTCCGTTTTATTTACTTTACTATACTTATCTATCTTTCCACAGTTGATATCTCAATTACTCTGTGACTGTTCTTATTATTTCAAATTATCTCGTTAATCTAATTAACGTCCAATTTGTTATTAAAAAAAATTTTTAATTTAAATTTTGAACTATAACCGTTTTTTTTTCATAATATTTATTAAAGTTCTAACGTTTCGTTGTTAACACAACATCTTCAGAGAATAATAATTACATAAGTGCAAAAAGCCTAAATATATAGTTACAAAGTTGTCATAAATTATGAATAATTAACAAATAGAGAGGAAACTAAAAATACATATTACAGGATGAGACGACACTAGTATACAATGACAATAAAGAAGGAATTATAAGCTTACAAAAGAAAAAGTGGTGCGGCGCCAATATTTGCGTTTAAAGGTGGTTTGAGATCGCGAATGAGAAGAGTTTCGCGTAAAAGAAGTTCTGATTCGAAAGTACAACTAGAAATAATCTTAAAATCACCAAAAGAGATGACCAGTGTCACGGAAAAGCAACCACCGGAACGATTGACACTTATGTCTAGGAAAGACAAGGATTTGTTTACTTCCAATTCATGAGTAAATTTTATTTTTGCACGCTTAGAGTTAAAGTAATTAAGAAATGGAAGAACGTGATCGGAAGAACGAAATAAGATAAACTGTCGTCAACATAACGACGATAAAACAAAGGTTTCAACTCAGGTGGACATTCATCTATCCAAGTGCGTTCATGATAGGCGAGAAATATATTGGCAAAGTATATATTGCTTTTCTCGACAAAGTTTTCTCCAAATCACCTAAACCACCCACAGTTCCTAAACGCACTGTTTATTTCTCTCTACCGTTTACCGGACAACACTTCGTTCAAATCCGAACCCAACTCCGAAAACTTCTCTCATCTGCCTATCCTCAAATTGACATTAGATTTATATAATTATACGTGCGGAAGCTGCGGAGCTTCTTACATCGGAAGCTGCGGAGCTTCTTACATCGGAAGCTTCTTACATTTTACGTGCGGAAGCTGCGGAGCTTCTTACATCGGAGAAACGATCCGACATCATACATACACGATTACACGTGTGTCTAACCACATGGCCGAATCTCACCTCTTATACTGGGAAGAAGTATAGTAACCCTACTCTTACAAGTATCCTCTCTCATCACCGTGACACTGATCACCCTATCTCTTTTAGTGATTTTAAGATTATTTCTAGTTGTACTTTCGAATCAGAACTTTTTTTACGCGAAACTCTTCTCAGTTCGCGATCTCAAACCACCTTTAAACGCAAATATTGGCACCGCACCACTTTTTCTTTTGTAAGCTTATAATTCTTTCTTTATTGTCATTGTATACTAGTGTCGTCTCATCCTGTAATATGTATTTTTAGTTTCCTCTCTATTTGTTAATTATTCATAATTTATGACAACTTTGTAACTATATATTTAGGCTTTTTGCACTTATGTAATTATTATTCTCTGAAGATGTTGTGTTAACAACGAAACGTTAGAACTTTAATAAATATTATGATTTCACTTGTGTTTTACTCAATATAATGGTTTTTGTCAAAATATTATGCTGAGCTTTGATATTTATCCTAAGATTACGATTCCCGCCTGGTCAATCGATAGCTTATATATATATATATATATTTATCAGGAATCCTCCTTACAAGTTTAAAAACATTTATAAAAACATCAGGATAAAAACTTTAAAACTTTATTAAACATCAACGTTTCGGGGCAAGCCCCTTTGTCAAGATTATATATATATATAATTTTTTTTATTATAATATGATCGAACTGCTAGTGAAATAAATTGAGACTAACATACGGCATTATCAATATACCTTTTTTTAGGGGATAAACGTTGATTTTTAGAGGGGGGCTTATATTCGGGGGGCTTATATTCGGGGGGCTTATATTCGGAGGGCTTATATTCGGGGGGCTTATATTCGGGGGGCTTATAACCGGCACATAATTTCTGTTTGTAGATAGATGGGCTTATAAACGGGGGGGGGGGGGGCTTATAAACAGTGGGCTTATATTCCGCAGTTTACGGTATTATAATATTATTATGATGGTTTTGCATTTGAAGATTTTAAGCTGGGTCTGATCTTTATTCTAAATCTACAGACACGTGTAGAAAATGGCCTATGGCATGCATGGCATTGTTGAAGTATTTATACCATGCATCGAGCGAGGGTAATTGCGCACACGTATTTCTAGAGAACGAGTTTTATAGGGGTAAGGCTAAAAGGGATGACTCAAAAGGACCTTTCTGTTTTTTATTTTTCGTTAGGTTATGGATAGCTACGGTTAGGGTTAGGTTTAAGGTTAGGATCAAGGTTAGGATCAAGGTTATGGTTGGGGTTAGGATTAAGACTGAGATTAGGGTTAGGATTAGTAGTTCTAAAAAATGTAAAGGTCCTTTTGAGTCATCCCTTTTAGCCTTCACCAGTTTATATAGGGGCCTCACTAAGACGATCATCGGACGATCATCGGTCATGGTCGTATCGGCTGCAGAGGGGGAACTGGGAACACGTGGTCACGGCATGACACAGTGACAACACGACAAAACGATGGACGAGAACTCCTTGAATGAACTGTCTGCTCGAAAACTTTGTTCCTTCAAGTCTTGTACACTCAAAATTTTAAACAAAGACGGGGATTTGGTGAAAGTTCACGAAAGACTGTTGAATGTGACTGTCGTGTCGGAGTGCGAACAGCAATGCAGTGTAAACATTCAAGATGGTAAGGATTTTTGGTTGTTCAGTTTTGGTTGTTCAGTTTTTATACATCAACAATCAGATCGATTTGTCAGAAGCGACATTTCAATTTTCTTTGTAAACACCAACAGGTAACCTAACCGTTCTGAATTTCAACGTAACGCAAGAAACGAACCACATCCAAGCAGGCGAGCGATTATATATATTCGACCTGACTGAATTCACGCCGATTATCTGCTTTCCCAAGAAACAAGGTGGGCTATTTTTTACCATATAAGGCTCCCCTTTTCTAGAGACACAGTAGAATCTTAAGGATATTTCTTCCACAGATGTTTTAACTTGAATATCATATTAAAGATGTTTGTGGTACATGCGATAAAGCCATTCATATCGAGTAAATGTTTACATTCTGTCACGACGTCACGAAGACCTGTGGTTGTCCAGCCCATGGCCATGTTTTCTTTGTTGATTAATGAATGGCGTATGCTCGGAAATGGTTCCCCTTGTCATTAAGTTACATATATGTACGCCTCAGGAACGCTTCAGTACTGAGATGTCAATCAGACCTGTCTCGGAAGATGTAAACAAAACCAAATTTGGAAATAAAAAATCCAAAAATGGCAAACAAAAAATTAATTATTTAATGTCACATACATGAACTTTTTTCTCGTGAAATTTTATTTAATGATTAGATTCTGAACTGAAAATCTCACAAGTGAAGTTTTGCTAACTATTGCCTCTAATTAAGTAAATATTGATGATGTTCTATCAGGTGCGGGTGGACCCAGCTTTAAATCTGACTGAAGCAACCATTCAAGGGTATGCCAGAGATGATTTTGAAAAGTAAGCTTCTAAGTTTCACGCTTTCTGAGAGTAATTTAAAGCCATACCAGAAAACCTTTTTTATTTCATAGATAAATTTTAGGGGCTAAGTGTAAGTTCAGGAACTACGAAAATATTAACTGAATATGATCATACATACCTGTATCTCTGGTAATTTCAAATAAGAAATACAGTAGAACCTGAGTTTTACAACCACCCCTGTTGCCAAGCAAAAGTGGTCGTAAAATAATGACAGGTGGTTGTAAATGGCAGTTAGTGATGTGACATGCAAGCCATATTGGAAGATGCTATTATGTTAATGATAGGGATGAGCCGATTGAGAAAAATCCAATTTACCGATCCGATAAATTCCGATACGATTTACAAGCTGATCGGCCGATTTATCGGTGGTTACCGATATTGGTCACCAATTCTTAACAGATAAATTTGGGGCCAAACTTCACTTCGCATTAAACGAGCCATGGTACGCATTGCCAACCGCAAGCAGACCGTCACCGATGCAAATGTGATGTTAACATTTAGGCTTCATGTTTGCATCAGTTTGAAGGGTGGATAAGCTGGGGTTGTCAATGCAATCTGACTATCTGAGACTGTTGCTCACATGTCTTTGGCTTTTAAAATGCGTTCAAGTACAATTGCGTAATTTTAGTTGGAAAAAAACAACTTGCAACGTTCTACTTCCTGAAGATATTGTATATTATTGGGCAAAGATGTGTTGGTAACCAACTGCATGACAAAGTCTAAGTTATGAAGTACAAATAACGGAAGTCGGGAAAAAAAATAGATGTCACCTATAAAGAGAAATATTCATTGTGGAAAAGTATTCGAGTTATAAAAAAGTTGATGTTTTTCTCGACAAACAAAATGAAATATCACAAGTAGAAAAGCGAGAATAATATTTATCGCGACCGCCGATATAATGTTGACGCGATCGGCCGATAACCGATCAGCCTGAATGTTGCCTATTATCGGCTTCTACCGATTAATTTCCGATTATCGGCTCATCCCTAGTTAATGACTATATTCTCATTCTGTGATCGCTAGTCGACAAAAAGATGGCTTTATAATTTAAAACCAATATAATATTTCTTAATAAAGAAAGAAAACCAGAACATTTTTCGGAATAGAATAAAAGCACTATTTGCTGGGCGATATGCATGCCGTGAAAGAAAACCCAATACGTACGTACTTCTTCTTTGATCGCGAAATTATTTTATTTACAGCAATTTGATCTGAGAAACAGACTAAAAGAGTAAGGAGTAACAATATTAATATTATATACTGATTCGTATGCACAAAGTTATTGGCGATTATAAACGTTGCGTTATAAACAAAGATGGTGGATACGAAAATATAATTTACGAACCTCACCTGCGAGGTAAAATTTGTGTTTGGGAGGCTAAAAAGTAGTCGCTGGTCGCGTTTGGCAGGTGGTCGCTAAATGCATGTACATTTTAATAGTCCGTGCCAGAAAAAGTGGTCGTAAACGGCAGGTGGTCGTAAAACACGGGGTCGTAAAACTCAGGTTCTACTATACTGTACATGACAAATATAAGCCACATGAGTAGGTCAAATTCCAATGGACCAATGTTGACACCAGTTTACCCTGTCCTTGAATGAATGAGGACAGAAGTGGCATGATCCCGATTTATGCAAAACGCCTGTTCACAGCCATCTTCAGTTGGAAAGCTCTGTCATTGGCTTGTTTCAGTCAGATTCACATGTCAAGCTCTCTCATCGACAGATTGAACTGACTGAAGCAAGCCAATAGCAGCACTTCCCAGCTGATGCTGACTGAAGCAAGCCTATAGGGAGTTTAAGATCCCAGCAAGGAACTATAACTATGGTTGAAAAACAATTTAACCTTGTGAACCATTTAAACAGTGACTTCCTATAGTTGTTTGTGCCAGGGGAGGTCCAGGAATTTGTTTACCTTGGTCAAAATAGTTAAATTTAAATTAGTTAATTCCTATTAAAATTTCCATGGGAAGTTCATCAAAATTATGCTCTTGCTGCTGAAATATTCGAAAGACTAGCCGGGTCAAGTCATCACAGTAGAAGTACCAATGCAGTAAAAATAGCAACAGCAATATATCCATTATCTGGCTGTTTCGCTCAATATCAAAGCTCAATATCAAATATATAATAACTATAAATTGTCCAATCAAAGAGCTAGATTTGTACCACGTGACCAGTCAATTTAAACTCGAATTCCCCGCTTTAACCTCGAATTCCTGCTGATGATGTCATCAGCGGGTAATTCGATTTCCCCATTGATCACGTAATCAGCGGGGAATTTGACTTCGAAAACCCCGCCCATACCCAGTACTCGCGCGTAAACCAAGACGAGCCTGTAAACAATGGAGGAACAACAAGACGTTTCAAGACAGCATTCAATATTGTTTCGGTATAATATATCATTTATAGACCCTCCTCTCGGGGAATTCGTTATTAAAGCATTAAGAAACAAAACTTGAAGTGCATAAGCTAATAATAAAAAAGTTCCAAGCAAACTAAAATAACAAAAAAAATTGTAGGAAATTAAATAAAAGAAAAACGTTCGTTAAGACCAAGAGGATGTGTGGTGCCAAGTTTAAAAATGAGACGCTTCGCTTGCTGTTTGCGGTTATCGTTACCACCTGAGATGGGAAGGATGGCACAGACTTTCATGTCTGAAACCAAATGGTTAGAGCTGTTGAAATGGCGGGTTATCCTACCAACCTTCTAGACATTGCCGTTCAGAAAGCTTTTCTCGTCCCCCGTTTAGATGTCCTTGAACCACCTTTGGAACAAGTTTCAAACAACAAAATTCCTTTAGTTCTAACATTTCATCCTTTCAATTTTAAAGTTAAAAATATTATTAATAGAAATGTTCACATTTTACAAAATGATCCTGAAACATCAGCCATTTTCACCGATAACCCTTTGGTATCTTTTCGCTGTAATAAAAACATTCGTGACTCCTTAGTACAATTACAGGTGTATATTCAGGCTGTACACAGGCTACACTATAGCGCGCATCGTTATAACGCGTGACTCGGTGTAACACGGTTTATCCTTGGACCCCAAATACTGATGTCAATCTGCTTAGGAACGCAGGATCTGGGAAGTCTGATACATGTATTTACTAGGTACTGTAATATTTCAAGATGAATAACATAACAGAAAATATGTGTCGACTTTATTACATAGGTTACCAAGCTTGTTCCCAGTCAATCTTAAAGTTCCCAGAGCTGGCGTTCCCCCTGCAGGTCAGGACTCAGAGGGATTGCAGGCTCTGGGAACGAGATTGTCAACAATATTGCGCAAGAGTACTGGGTACGAGATTTGCCCAATAACTCGCAATAACCGCTTCATCTATAACACGGTCTGGTCTCCACTATGGACCCCAACACCATGGTATAGTGAGGCTCCGCTGTAATAAACCAAACAAAACTACACGGTCGAGAGCATTTCAACACATTTCAAACTTTGTATACACGTTTATCGAGTGACAAGCACTTGCATTAGCCTGCGCGTTCAAATTTTGAAGTGAAAATTTTGAAACGATAAAATATTTTGAAGCGACGATATTATAAATCAAACAAGACAGGGTTTTAAACAAAACTAAGAGAGCATTTCGACACATTTCAAAAGTCAGAAGTGAGGCAGATTAGTCGGAAGTCAACTACCGCACGCATCTAGACCAATCAACGTTCGTAATTGAGTACTTGATGGGGGCACATTAGTCAGAAAACTACAAAGTAGACTGGAATCGTCCATCTAGCCAATCAGAATAGATTTCTCAAGAAATCGTGACTGAAGCATGACTGAATGTGATTAACGCAATCCATTGCTATGAAATTGACAACATAGCAACCAAGGTTACTTTCATCAGTAAGCCTGCAAGAATGAGCAATAATATTATCTTGTTTGTTTTGTTTTTATCTGACAATTTTTTACTTTAGTCGCGTGACTTATTTGACGTACATTAAATCCACCCCTGGTTTGTGCCAAGATTTATGTTATAATTTTCGATGGTTTTGTAGTAGCTCAAGCCCCGCATTGTCTGTTTACAATGACAAAATGCTTTAGTTTATATTTGTTGTCACAATGGTGTGAAGAATACTCTAGGGACCAAATTTCTAAACATTGTTAGTTTAATTTTTAAAGAGAACTCAGTACTGAAGGTACGGTAGCATGCAAACAGGCTGTTGAGGTTTTGGAAAGCCTGCTGAACCTGCTTGCAGGCTAAACTAACCCTGTCTCTCAGAGACAGTCTGCACCAGCTTCAGTAATTAGGCAGTGGTAAAAACATTGGTATTTCAACTAATCCAATTGAATGGTTCTGCTTAGGAATGGTTCTGGAATGAATAATCCAATTGAATGGTTCTGCTGGTTTAAGCACAGCAGAGAGACTGGGCATGGAATCATTCAGATTGATAATAATAAATAATATATTACTTGAAGTTCACTAGTGGATTCAAGAGAAACAAGGCAAAATATGATGAATAACATGTCTCAGGAGTAAAATAACTCAGTATAAAATGTCAAATGACATGCTGAAAATAGGATTAAAAAAATGAAAAGAAGAAAACATCCATTACATTGTGATGAAGAAATTGTAGAAAACTGATGCTTGAGCTACCGTCGTTGCACCAGTCTGGATCAGCAAATCAATAGCACTCTGTCGAGATGACGTCAGTATCCATGTTTGTCCACTTTTGCCCATAATTCTTGCTAGAAAATAGCTCATTTGCAAACATTTGTGAGTCAAATTTGGTTTGTTTGTCTGCATTTTGAGCTATTAATAGCAGCCAGATGCTACGTTGTTAAATAAAATCAAACATTCCAAGAAATAATGTGTATTCCAGAGCATTAGAAGTATTTCTTACTCCAATTATACTATAGTTTTGAAGTCTTTTTAGTAGTGAATTGCCTTGTAACATTTAATTTGATTCTGCTTGATCATTGTTTTTGAACTTTTTTCTTAGATGCCATTTATTTCAAAAGACTCATTGGGGAATGTTGTGGTAATCCTTTGAAATCTGTATTTTCAGAAAGGACAGAAGATAGTTCTGCAGTTCAGTACTTTCAGGTACATGTACATGCTCATAAAATGCTAATTATATTCACTAGCTGCCAGAAGATGTGGGTCTGATATAAGCAATGACATACTGATGTTTCGAGCCGTGCCCAAATACGGTAAATAGGGCATCCCAAAAGGGTGACACAAGTTGACAGTAGCCAATCAAATGCACGGGAAATGAACAAACTGATGGTTAGTGCGATGCAAGAATGTTAAATCATTTGCTATTTTCACAGTCGATGAGCAAACAGACTGAGGTGTGAGGAGAATAGGAAGAGAAGCATCTAATTTTTAAACTTGGCAACCACACATCCCCACGGTCTTAACAAATATTTTTCTTTTATTTAATTTTCTACTGTACACGTTTTTCTTTTTGCACTTTCATTTCTTTTCAAGTTTTTGTTTTTACTGCTTTACTATTGCATAATCCCCTTGAGTATTGGACCTGGCATTGTACACTTGACTACTTTAGTTCCTCCCCTCGGTCTGTTTAAAAATAGCAAGTGATCATTTAACATTCTCACATTTCATTAACCATCAGTTTGTTTGTAGTTGAACACTTGAACGCATGAGTTTAAAAGACAGAGACATGTGAGCGAATGTAGTCTCAAATACATTGACACTCTGCATTGTGCACCCTTCTAACCAATGCAAACATGAAGCCTAAAAGTTAACATCACATTTGCGTCGGTGACAGTCCATGGCTCATTCAATGCGAAGTGAACTTTGGCCATTCAACCGTTAAGAATTTCTGGTGACCAATATTGGTAACCATCGATAAATCGGATGATCAGCTCGTAAATCGTATCAGAATTTATTGGATTTGTAAATTGGATTTTCTCAATCGGCTCATCCCTATTATCAATAAGATAAAATTAAATCTTTCCTGTCCGGCCCAGTCAAAATGGGTCATACAAGACTGATGAAGTTGTGAGTTGAAAAACACGGTAATGCAAGATTAAAAATTGAGATCCACTCACATGAGATCCACTCACATGCCAAGTTTGATTTGACTTCATAAAAAACTCCGCGATTGGTGGCATTTTGAATTTTCGTGATGCTACACGAGCGTGCAAGTTGGGATTTTCTAGAAAAATTAAAGTTTTTCAACCTAATTTATGATAATTAATGGTAATTTATATTAACATAATGTGTTTTTGTTTGGGAAATTTAAAAGCATTGGCAAAAGCAAGTTTATTAGTTTTTCTGAAAATGTATCGCTTTTGCAACAGTTATGGTTAATTCCAGATACATGTATATCAATAGTGACAATAGAACAAAGAGGTGGTTCAATTTTGGATGTTTTCTGCCAGGCAGGAAAGAGTTACCTGTAATGTAAAAATCACCTACATTATTTACTATTAAATGTATGTGATCAAAAAATTCGAATGTTCACAAGCTCAGGCAATAAAATACTGTTTGTGTCTTTCTGGATGGATAATATATTGTGTCCTTTGTAATGCTCCTAAGTAACCCTTTCCAGCCCCCTGGTGATTAGCAGTCCTTCGCAGCTGTGTCTGATGGCAGTTGGACTGAATACCAGACACGGCTGTGAAGGAGGCTACCTGGTGATGTAAACATCCATATTTCTCCTGCTAATTTTAACTGGATCTTAAATAATGCTCATATATATATATGAAACACTGTGTTCTAAAAGTTATCAAATCACATTACACAGTAGATTTTTTACAAAAATATTCTACTCTAAGTATATTCTACTCTAAGTACAGTATCTTATTGTAATTTAGTCACAATATAATATTCCAGGTATTATGAACGGTATGTCTTTACAAAGTGCAACAACATTCTATTCACAAAGCACCAACATGGATGTCCATGTCAAATTTCTTGATGATCTCAAATTTCAAATGATCTCCATGTCAAATTTCTTTATCACCACCATCATCTTTGGTCTTTGCCAGTGCCAGGGTGGAAAGGGTTAAAAATAATGAAACTGATCAGCAATGACTGGAATTAAACTGTGACACTGGTTGTTAAGATTGAATTGAATTATTTTCACTTCTCATCATTTTTAAGGCTTGATCCTCCTTTCTATTTTAACATTTTAGTAATCTTAATGTTAAAACCGAAATATATACAGTACATGTAATCCAGTGAAAATAAATGAATAACAAGCTCTCTCCTTTTAGTTTTATGGATATCTTTCGCAACAACAAAATATGATGCAAGTAAGTATATTCCTACAGTACTATTAATGGTATAAAAAATCATAAAAATATTGTAAGTAGGTACATTATTAATGCGTTAATATACACAATGTTGTAGTGAATGTGGGAGAGCTCGGAGTAGACATCGTGGATGATCATCAAGCTCATATCCTCAGAAAAATGATTATGAGTCCCCTGTACAGGAATCGAACCTGTAACCTTCTGATTGCTGGTGAGACTCTCTAACCATTGACCTAACGAGACTCAGATGGAGAGCGAAGGTTACAATGATGTACTGGTTCAATTGATATATGTACTGCCTACGCGGCAGTCACTATATTATATCGGTAATGCTTCGATGCGTTAATATACAAAATGTTATAGGACTCATTGTTCTGATGTCATTTTTCTGAGGATATGAGCTTGATGATTGTCCACGTATCATCTACATTGTTAATATTAGCAATTCCAGTATATACATAATAATTTATATTAAAATGTTCATATCTATCGACTAAGTTACTCAGAGATATAAGCTGTTTTCACTAAGAAAATCAAACAAAAGGTTTCTGTTAATTAGGATGATTTTGTATTGGATATACATGTACATACACTTAATATTAAATATTTTAAATTTTGAGTATTCTAAAAGTTGGAGTGCTGTGGAAATAATGTGTGAGAGGTGTAACATTTCAAACAAAGGCCTTCTAAATGCATTATGAATAGTTTTTTTACTTCAAAATAACCTATGGGATATGTTTTAGGATTATGTTCGTACTTCAACTTATCAAAAGGCAATGCTTCAGAATGAGTCAGATTTTAGAGATAAGGTAAGAAAGAATCTTCACTGAAAATGAACTCCCATGTAATTCATCTCTTGACATTAAATCTCTTGAAATTAAACATCTTATACACTACAGCAGTTGGAAATCATGTTCTTGTGGTTTTTAAAAAGTCTAATTAATTTGCGGTATTTAAATTTCTAGAATAGTTATTGTTGCATCACTTTCCAATTTATCATTGACATTTACATACATGTACCACACACTTTTTGTTTAGTCCAAGTACAGGCAGCCCAATAAATTATGCTTTTAATAATAAAACATTTAAGTTATTCACAACTGGGCAGCATGTTATAAGGCATTAAAGGTATAATTAGTCTAATGCCTTTTTCGCCAAGTTCAATTGAATTGTAAAATAATAAAATTATTCCAAGAAAATAACTTGTTATTGATTAGTTTCAATTACATGTACTTGGTAGTTGGTACTGTAGCTGACCCCCAAGGATTTTAGTTTTCTGTAGCACCGTACTGCACAACAACCTAGTAATGACTAGTGTTTGAAAGGCTTAGACCACAAGGTATTACAATCTCCAAAAATACAAGGTATTAGTTTGGTGATTCTAAATACACATTGGCCCGTAGCCTGTTGGTGCCTCGCAGATATTACTCTCACATTCTGAATAATCGTATTTATTATTATATCTACTAGTAGGATATGAGCTATCTTGCAATTTGATTGGCTCCTCTACTATTATCACCTCATATCCTAGCAGTAGAGAAAAAACAATATGGCTGCATGTTTTTTAAGCCGAAAAAAGCTGTAATTGATGGGGTTTTATAAAGAAACCCCGAACTGACTAAGTGTTTGGCTATATAATAAAACAATTATACCATTCACTCTCGTTGTATATGAATTATAACCAACTCAGCGCCTTGTTGGCTATGAACTCTGCCACGCATATACAACTCAAGCTCATGGTATAATTGTTAAATACTGTATTATGTGAAAGAAATTTTCCACTCTATGGCATACAGCCTTATTTGGAACTGTATGATTATTAATTTTAGGCATTTGCCACTCAATACAAACCTTATTCGGGCATTAAATTAATTCGGGATTATTAAATTTAGGTATTTCCATGAGTTCACCACTTCTGCATGCATTACTGGAAAAATCCCTTGTCCAAATCCTTGCCCAAGTGAGAAATATACTGATATTCACTCCAAGAAACAAATGCTCACTCTTGCCTACAAACGGTGGACAAATTAGTTATTACTGACAGCGAACGTGTGTAGCCTACAAGCAGACGTTCTTTCTGTGAGTGTGGATACAGAAAACAAGGAGCTACTCAGCCGAGCCAGCGAGCGAACGTCTGACTCAGATCCTTTTCCACTCAAATGTGGCAAATACAATTTAAAAGATAAAGATAATTCTCCAACACTGGGACCCAAAAAGAAAAAGTCTCGTTTTGACACAACGGCATTCAAAAAGGCGTTACAGATCATAGACATTGTCAAACTTCTGGGCCTGGGATGTTTCCACTCTATACTGTTATTCCACTCTGTACTAAATATTATTGACTTTTGGATATTTTTCCACTCTACTATTATTCTGCTCTAAACAATTATTGATTGCTACTATACTATTATCCTGCTCTATACTATTATTGATTGCTACAGATTTTTCCACTCTATGCTATTATTTTACCCTGTACAATTATTCGGAATATGAGAGTATGTTGATCATATGCATTGTTGGGTGGAGCATGCACAACCTGGCTGGACATGGAATGCATTTATTTAATTTTATTGCTACATAATCTACAGTATGTATTTGCAATGATTACTGTATATGACCACATTTTAATGTTAAATGTAAACAGCTTCAATTTTGATTTTGAATGTTTACAGTTTAGTGACTTTATTTAACGTGTTACATTTACAAATTCATTGATAAACTAGTGACCCAAATCCCTTTAATTTTTAAATACATCTTGTAATTAGACTTACTGTTTGAATAAGATTGAAATGTATTATACTGTACCCCTACAACATTATTAATCATTTAATCACCATCTGATAAACAGATATATTTTATGATATGATTGTATTGTGGTTGAGAAACCATAAAATGCTTAACATTAAAATCTCAACATCGATTAAATTTTGACCATGTGTCTATAATGAACCAAGTATGTCACTCATAACCTTTTTTCACATCTAGGTGGTATTGGATGTTGGTGCTGGAACTGGTATGTTATACACTGTACCTATACAGTACCTGTATTATGTCTATAGGTGAATAGCACAAACAAGGGCTTCCTCTAACTATTGCAGACTAAAATTATTTCCCTGATTTTGAGCATACCCAGAGGCATCTGAACTTAGTGTTGCTATCCATCTTTATCTTGTTTTTCACCATGAGTATAATCAGGAACTCAACTAGAGTGAATTTCTCTGCCTTTTTGAAAAGTGGATCTTTAAATATTACAGTACAGTAGAACCTGAGTTTCAGGACCACCCCTGTGTAGTCTTAATTTATACAATTAACTCACTGGAATGTACATGTAGCCGTAGGACAAGTGTTTTTATTCTAACAAAAGTGTTTGTATGTGTTAATATATACACTGCTGTAGTGAATGTGGGAGACGATCGTCAAACTCGTATCCTCATAAAAATCAGTCCTGGGCAGGCAGTACATATAGTATAATTATAAGTCAAACTAACACATTATTGTAACCTTCACTCTCCATCTGAGTCAATAGCTTCGATTCTTGTCCAGGACTCAGAATAAAAAGTGTTTGTGTTATAAGATGTTCATGAATTCTGTCTTCTAATTGCTTTTAGGCATTTTGTCGTTCTTTGCTATCCAAGCTGGAGCAAGAAAAGTTTATGCTGTTGAGGCCAGCACCATGGCTTTACACTGTGAGGTACGAAATGTAAACTTTATTTAACATGATCTAATACACTTACTGTAGCTATAAATGAATATAAAACATATATGCCAATTTACAGGTAATAATAATAATGATAATAATAATAATAATAATAATAATGGATTGAGAACAGGGAGGTCTAAGCAACCGAGAAAACAACCAAGTATGCTCCACTTCGCTGGGAGTTGAAAGAGAGATATCCTGGTCGTCGTTATATACATAAATAACAATTATTATATAGCATTAATATAAATATTAAAAGTGGTTCCTAGCATACAGGAATCAGCAGAGACTTCTGATCTCAGATCATCTGCATGTAAGTGTTGTGCATGAATCGTTTTATGGCCATTCAGAAGGCACTCAGAAAACCTATCATGTTAGAGAAGATCACTTCAAGAACATCTGTATTTAAATATACAAAAAAAAAATTGCCCTAATGCTGTATTCCTGCGTGTCATACAGATACAAGCGTACTGTATATAGACACTTTTGTGCAGCGTATATAGACAGTATTTTATTCAATATATATTAGTATAACATTAAATATAAATATCATAATACAGGTAAATAGCAAATTATATTACTATGTGGAAAGTGGTTTTTTAGGGACCATTCATTATTTATGCCCGGTGGGGCCTGGCAAGAAAGAGGGGTGGGTCATCGACTCATCATATATTTTTCACGGGTCCATCTATTTTATTTTATTGTTGATTAATATCAATATACCCTATTCTAAAATTGACATTTGAAATCTACCTGATAAATTGTTATGCTCAACTTCCAATACTGTTCAGTTCTTACTTTAAGTTGACCTTGATCACTAGAACAAACCCTGCTAATAGCAGGCAATGAGTGACTGTAAAATCGTACAAAGCACTTTCCATGCTGTTTTCTGTTTATCACATATACCATGAGAATTTGTTCATTTTTGAATACCAAACAAGAAATTCCAAAAGTCTTCAGCTACAGGACAATGGCTATATGAAAACAATTTATCAAAGAAAACTTGAATTGATGTGCACCGCCAGGTTAATTTTAATAATATAATTTGTTTAAAAGCACAAGAGAGACATAGACGTACACTGTACCTAGAGAGTTGGAAAGATACGTTTTTGCTTTTTCTTTTACAAGTAAACAATTGCCCATGGCGTATATATTCTAAACAAAAGTGTTTGTAATGAAGAATTGATCCACTACATTACTTCCGCATGGGAGAGCTTGGTCTAGACAGACGCTTTTTTTCGCAGTCGTTTCATGATTGGTTCCCATATTATTATCATGTTTTCATTGGTTATATTTTCACATGTGAAGAGTCTGTACGGCATTTTGATTGGACGTATCACTCTTTCGCATGTGAAATTATAGATTTTAAGAATAAATATGAAAGCTGCTAAGTTCTCAAAATAACTGGAAATAATATGAAAAGGAGAAATAAGAGAACTTCAAAAACGAAGTAAAATACGGAAAAGTTGTAAAGTTACTCTATCATTTTACGAGTTCTTTCATATTAGACAAATTTAATTTTTGTTGCCAATATCCTTTAATGGAATATATACATTTTAAGACCAAACCGGGACCAGTCGCGAAAAATGCAACATCAAGGCCTGATAAAGGGATAGTCTGCCGAAATAGTGCGAAGAGTAACGGATGTTTCGAGGGCCCTTCATTGGAGTGAAATAAAATACCCTCATTCACAATGGCAGTCGTTCATACTACTTCTGCTATATATATTTGTGCATTGTGATTCCCATAAGTTCTGGGACTTTTTAATTGATAAAAAGATTGAATTTAAACCTCTCATTTACATATATATATTGTGATATTTTGTAGACGTTAGCTAAATCCAATGGTTTGAAAGATAAACTATGTGTCATAGCTGGAAAATTAGAGGAGGTACTGTGGGTTTTGATTGCTTGACTTTAAATGACAAGTACATTTCAAAAGGTAATGTTGTTTGTGACGTCAGATTCTCAATGCTACGCCTGAATTTCAGTCGAGGTTACTTGTTTTCTTGTTTTCTTCGTGAGAAGCAGATGAAATGTTCAGCCTTTCAGACGAAGAATTTGAAAAAACGACCTTGATTTACTTGAAGAATTAGCCATGTGGAGTCTTCGCGTTGAGAATCTGACTTCACTTCGTTACGCTGGTCAGGAACATGAACGATTAATGGCGAACGTAACAACTCCAGATTCAGTCGGAAAAATAATACTTGCCATCGTCGAATCGCAAAACGGTTTCGACCGAGTAATATTTAGCATAAATACGTACAAATATCCATAGGTAAAAATTTGATCGTAGTACCACTTTAACTACAGTTTAACTGTTGTTTGGGCATTTAAATTGTAGTAAACTTCTGAAACAATGATCCTGATTGGCAAGAATTACCCCCTAAATCGCATATTACTAAGTAAAAACCGGTTTTGTGCGACGCCCGCGTAGTCAATTTGGCATAATTATCATCTCAAATCATTAATAATCCACACAAATCGGAAAAGATTCATTAATGGTAGATTTTGAACATTATCTCGGCCATATTTAACCGATTTAAATTCTGAAAACAGATTTGGAATTACCGATTCCAAATACATAACATACGTGCCTATTATATTACGCGAACGTGTATACCCTTCGTAAAAACCTGTTTATTTACTTAGAAATTAATCGGCAATACGCGCGAAGGCCGCTTCGTCGTAGATTTTTGAACGTTTATATCTCGGTCAATATTTACTCGATTTCAATTGTGAAAGCAGATTTTGAATTACCGAGTCCAATTATGTATTACTTTTGACATTCATAACTAACTTGGCATTCATTATAGTCTCAATGAGATTGCGGACCAACCAGTTTCGAAATCGCTCGTCATCTTTTAATATAGGTCTACCGAGATCAATACAGTTGTCAGCTACATTGCTGCAGAGTCTGCGAACAACTCGACCAAAAACAAAGTTGTCGAAAAGAAAGAAACTCGGCTATTGACCCGCAACATGCCTCACGGTTCGCAAAAGCCTGACGGGAAATATTATTGCTCAATTTTTCAAATTTGTGGAACCCCAAAAATACTAATACTAATAATGAATCCGAAACCTAGACTCGCGTTACCACAGTAGCCCGAGTAATATGACAGCGGTTGTGATTTAGACAATCAAAATCTACTTCTCAGATCTAAGTAGCTCATCGGGGGTCGACAAACTATCGTGCGAGCTTTCACAGACTGAATTACAGGGTATATTCAGACTGTACATAGGCTAGTTATGCAGTGGATAGTGACTTATCTCGGCTTCCTACAAGTTATCTACAAAAAAGATGTAAATATACTTCCGGTTCATCGCGATTCAATAGAAGGTGGGCACTGGGCACTATTGATATGCCATGCTTAAAGTGCATATGCAGCCATTTCAGTTTTTAACTTTCTGTATAGAGGACGCCAAAATAGTTATTTATTTTCTTGATTTGCTCCATTCATTTCCGATATATTTCGCTTTAAATATGACCACTTTTATGGAAAACCCCGCAAATTAAAGAGCCCTAGGACGAGCCACCTATGACGTCATCACAGGAACGCGTAGATTTCACAGAACAAGGAAAACAATTACATTTTCATAACAAACGTGTAAAAAGCTGGAAAAATCGTGTAAAAATTGCAGTTCTGTGACTGTGTGACAGAAGTGTTGGAGTTGTTTGCGTCCATGAAATGTTGTTAGGGTAGGTATAGGTACCAGACCATTTGCAATTTTTTGGAAATATTTAGCGGAGAATTCAAAATAAATGTTGTTCGAATTATATGTATGGCGTTCAAATGGTCACATTGAATTTTGACATTATAATACCGTGTTATTTTAATATTTCAAGGTTATATGATTGCCTTAGCTTGATACATGGTTCAGATTCTACATTCTATTTATTTGATCTTCTATGCTATAAGTATAGAAAATTTCTAGCATCATTCTGTTGGCATCCCACTGCTCTTGTGTCAGTCCAGAGGCAGCATTTCACTTCTGATAAGAACTCCTAGTTAATAAGTAATGGCATGGTTTCTCGTGCAATTTGGAAAAAACACGCTCTTGTACGTTTTTCAAAGACGTAAAATAGCACTCGTCCTTTGGATTCGTGCTATTTTGATAGTCTTTGGAAAACTCACTTGTGCATGTTTTTTCGAAAATGCACTCAAAACCATGCAAATATTAAATGTGACTTGCAACTTGCAAGTATAAATATATTTATAATGTTAAAACATAATTATATTGTATTTAAATTGTTTTTGATTGAAACTGAAGTCTTGCGTGAGTTACGTGTTTTCCAACTGTATATTGCAACAGGTAAAATATCGGTTTACTCGGTTTTTAGGTGGTTTTTTTTGCAGGACGGTTTTCGTTTTTTTTTACCCGACCCGCCGCCGTTTTCTAAGTCCTGCCCATCCCACCCCGTAAACTACGACATTTTCCTCTTTCCTGTCAACTTTATATGTTATATATCAACTTTATATGTTATACTTTCTAGGTGGACATTCCCGAGCAAGTGGACATGATTATATCGGAACCAATGGGATATATGCTGATAAACGAAAGAATGCTTGAAAGTTTCTTGCATGCAAAGAAATGGCTAAAACCTGGAGGTATATATACCATTTATCATTATGATTTTACTATACTGCTAAATTTTACTATACTGCTAAATTTAACTATAAACTGCTAAATTTTACTATACTGCTAAATTTTACTATACTGCTAAATTTTACTATACTGCTAAATTTTACTATACTGCTAAATTTTACTATCTGCTAAATTTTACTATACTGCTAAATTTTACTATCTGCTAAATTTTACTATACTGCTAAATTTTACTATCTGCTAAATTTTACTATCTGCTAAATTTTACTATACTGCTAAATTTTACTATCTGCTAAATTTTACTATCTGCTAAATTTTACTATACTGCTAAATTTTACTATCTGCTAAATTTTACTATACTGCTAAATTTTTCTATGCTGCTAAATTTTTCTATGCTGCTAAATTTTACTATACTGCTAAATTTTACTATACTGCTAAATTTTACTATCTGCTAAATTTTACTATACTGCTAAATTTTACTATGCTGCTAAATTTTACTATACTGCTAAATTTTACTATCCTGCTAAATTTTACTATACTGCTAAATTTTACTATACTGCTAAATTTTACTATACTGCTAAATTTTACTATACTGCTAAATTTTACTATACTGCTAAATTTTACTATACTGCTAAATTTTACTATACTGCTAAATTTTACTATACTGCTAAATTTTACTATACTGCTAAATTTTACTATACTGCTAAATTTTACTATACTGCTAAATTTTACTATACTGCTAAATTTTACTATACTGCTAAATTTTACTATACTGCTAAATTTTACTATACTGCTAAATTTTACTATACTGCTAAATTTTACTGTACTGCTAAATTTTACTGTACTGCTAAATTTTACTGTACTACTATGCTGTAAAAACCGGCATAAAAGAACCACTATTTTTGACGTCAGGCTGAAGTGGTTCTTGTATAATGGGTACTTAGTGAGAAATCAGGCTGAGTTGGTTCTTAACTGGTTCTTATTTCTAGTCAAAAACAATTGTTCCTGGTTTAGTTTTTCAAATGATTTGTTTCCTTAATTAGTGAGCTGTTGACCCTGGAAGGTCTTGTATTCACATAATTTGAACATTAACATCCCAATTGTATTTCGTATTGCCAAACATATTCATATTGTATTTCATATTAAAAGCCTCCAAATTTGATAAAATGTATCCTCGTTGAGTACTAAACAACAGATTATGTTTTTGCATTTGCAATAATATTAAATTAAGTATGTACCTGCCTATACCTGCCCTTAGAACATGCTTTCTACTTCAGCTAAAGTACAAAAGTTAAGGTTTTTTAAGAACCAGTCTCATTTGTCAGCCTGAAGTGGTTCTTGTATTTTGGGTACTTAATTGCCTAAATTTCAGGCTGATGGTTCTTAATCCACTGGTTCTTTTATGCGGGTTTTTACTGTACTCGTGATTTTATAGTGATTTTATAGCAGTAAAGTGATTTTACTATACTGCTATAGTCGAGCGGAATTTGAATCTTCTGGTTTCAAGTCAGCTGCTCTGCATCCTGCACGTCAAAAACGACAAGTCCACGTATCACCTCATCATACTTTTATCGAGATATACAGTGTGCTTAGTAGCCAGGCAAACGTGTCTTGTTACTCAATTATTTTATAAAATGCATTTCATGAGCAGACTGTTCCCAGTTGGAATCACTGACACTGATTGGTTGCCGAGAGGTCCGAAGTCCTACAATGTTCGCCATATTGAAAACTGTTAATGGACTGGGAATAGCGATGCATTTTGGGATTGTTTGAACGAACAGAACAACAGAATCTCAAAATGCATCGCTATAAAGTCCTTTAATAGTTTACAAAATGGCGAATTGGGGCCATACGGTTTTTCCAGATAGGTAAATTTTGGCGGGAAAATATCTTTGAGTTGATTTGAATGAAAATAAAAGGGAGCTAGCTATCTTCATTAAAAACACCGAGCAATAAAATGCGCCGAAAGTAATGGTCGTTTAACCTGCGAAATCCGACAGTGACGACCTTGTTAATTTCGGAAATTAGGGTCAAACATAGCTGATTTAAGAAAATACATGGGTTTCTATTCGCGGATTGTTACTGCATTCGTTTTACGAATGGCATTTGAAAGATCTCGACGATAAGATTAATTGCAATTTTTCGCATTATTTATTTTATAGGAAAAATGTTTCCAACCCAAGGAAATTTGTACCTCGCACCGTTTATGGATGACGCATTGTACATGGAACATTATTCGAAAGCGAACTTCTGGTACAAAGTTTTCCCATCTTTTCGTATATTCTTCATTTATCTCCCTTGCACCCTTCTACCCTCGTATCGTCCAATAATAATAATAATAATAAATAATAATAATAATAATAACTTTATTTAATCTGTAAAACCCTTTTAGCTGTACAAAATCTGGTATAAACAGGATGAATAGTATTTTTAATCATATAACTACATCATAACAACAATTAAGAATAATATTAATATTTATACTACAGATGTAAATGTGAGATAAAATGAAAAGGATCAAGAACTACAAATATTGTAAATTGTAATCGATGTCACTTCCTAAAAGATGGTTAAAAAGTGTTCATTTAAAGTTGGAAGGGAATCCACTTTCCTACTTTGCTGTTGACTTTCGGAAGACGCAGGAGTGTTTTGTCGCGAAGTTGTTTTTCTTCTGAAAGACACGCCGTAGCTGGAAAACCCCAGTCAAATGCTCCGGGCATTTAAATCTGTTTAAAATTTGTTAAAAAAGCGTCGTCTATTATATAAATATAAAAATTTCATCTCGCTTCGTTCATTCTCGCTTTTCGTTTCTCTCATGTCGATATATCGTGTATAAAATTTGCTAGCTGTGACAAAAACAAAAATATCAGTTCATGTATATGATGGTGGTTCATACATCTTATTGAATAGTTTCATCGATAATGCGGTCGAGTATTTTTAGAGTTTCGGATGTATTTTTCCGAGCCCTGAAAGGGGGAGAAACGAGTAAAATGCCCGACCGTATTATCGGTAAAACCATTCAATGGGATATTTATTACATGACTGTTCAAATGAAATACAGTTTGCATACGACATTTTACTTTGGATTTTCCCATACAAGGCAGATTTTACCTCTTTTAAACGTACAATGCGGAATTTACAACCTCGTTCCCAGGGCATTTTTTCCTCCACGGTGGAAGGTCGGGTCACATGACACCCAGAATTTCTGGGTGTTTAGATATGATGATTTTTGTGGTCTTTGTTCCATTGCCTTTGTCTACTTTGTTGACCTGAATAATTGGAAATATTCAATGCTCTTCAGAGTTGTTCATGTCAGCATTCGTCGGCATAAAAGCAGCTAACAAGCTTAATAATTCACCATACATCCATGGTTATCTCTTACAAAAGGTACGAAGAAGCATATATCCAATTTAGCGAAAGCTATCACTTCTAATTTGCTGTAAAATGATAAAATCTGAAGACAGCATTCAGATTTAGATGAATAAATTATACTCGGCTATCGCATTATAGAATGGACCAGCCGATCCCAAGGCCATTTTCGCCGACCTTCCGCCCGTGGAGGCAAAATACCCTGGGTACGAGGTTGCGGAATTTAGTGTGTATTTCACTCCTGGATTTGACCAGTTCTCTTAGCCTTATTAGGAAAAACGAATCCATAATTGTCATAATTAGTAACACTTCTATTCAACTGCCCAATCCCCATGATCGTTAATTCACTCTAATGTCGCTTGCTTTATTTTATTTTTTCTTTGTTTGAATTTTTTCTTGATTTTAATTTCTTGCTCTTCGCAAAACCTAGGTTTCAACCGTCGTTTTATGGAGTCGACTTGACACAGTTGCGGGAGAAAGCCATCAATGAGTATTTCAAGCAACCGATCGTGGTAGGTTACATACTATACAAACTGGTAAAAAACAGTTTGTAAATGACATTCAGATCTTGAAAGAGAATGCCGGGGGGGGGGGATTGTTACATGACAATAGTGTTGATGTAATCACGGTAGGGACTTTAAGATCTATGACGTGGCAAGCTCGACGACGCCAATTCCGAAACCGTAGACGGTCGGATACCTCATTGATAGTCGGACACCTCCTCGTGCATGCGTATAACAGTCAATTACTTTTATAAAATAACATGTATGCTACGCAAGCTCTGATTGGTCAATACCCATGTTTGGATCAGGCCATCCAAACACGGAAATTTCCCGCCAACATTTTACTCAAGTTTGTGTTGCTCGTTCGTTCGTATTATTTTATAAAAGAAATACCTAATTGTTTTTCCGTGTTTGGATAGCCTGATCCAAACACTTGGGATGTTGTTCGACTTTCGAAAAGCTAAAAACACTCGCCTAGCGGCTCGTGTTTCTTTACGCTTTTCTCAAGTCTCGCAACATCCCGCGTGTTTGGATCAGGCTATCCAAACACGGAAACCATTAGGTATTTCTTTAATCCCACATGCTTAGTATCTCTTACTAGTCTACTTATTAAAGACACCTAGTATGGGAGATGCATATGTACTTCTAGTACGTATTCCATATAAGGAAGTGACCGACCAGCAAATAGAAGGCATTAACGAGCAAATAGAAGGCATTGACGAACAAATACATGGCACTCGTACCAGCCCACTGGATGTAGGATTATTAACACGTTACGATATGTTCGATTATCCGCTCTTTTTAAGGAAATTACGTTCGCTAGCAGGATAAGCTGTACGCATATTGTAAACAGATAATTTATCTTTGTTTTAATATATATTGTAGCTTTGGGAGTTGATTATTTCTCAAGAAAACGTTCGTCGAAGACAGCCGTGTTTTTGTTTACAATGGTATCCGTATTAGGAAAATTATATTTTGGGCATGTTCGATTATCCGCGCTTTTAAAGAGAACTAAGTTAGCTACCGGGATAAAGCTGTACGTATGTTGTAAATGGATCATTTAACTTTCCTTTGATATATTCTATAGCTTTGGGGATGGTTTATTTCTCAATAAAACGTTTGCCAAAGGGTTAGGACCTTTGTTGTTTTGGGGTCGGTTACAATCCAATTAACAAGGAGGCTGGTACGAGGGTTGAACGTGTCAGCTATTTGCTCGTTAATTGACTCTATTTGCTCGTCAATGCCTTCTATTTGCGCTTCCTTATAAGGAATACGTACTAGATACCCATATCGGGAGATGAGGGACGGGGATAGCTCAAGTCGTAAGCTTATTAGGCGGCAACCTCGTACCCAGGGTCTTATCTCAGCTCGCCGCCCGCCCCCCATACTCGGGCGGCGAGCGGAGATGAGACCCTGGGTACGAGGTTGCTTAGGCGGGGGGTTAGGGTTAGAAAACTCATTACGCTTTTTAGGCGGGGGGTGACGGTTGGGTTAGGATCTTTGTTGTGTTGGGGTTGGGTTTGGGTTTGGTACTCTACCGTACTCTGAAATAGCCTCCGCCTGAGGTGTCCGACTGTCTACGGTTTCGAAATTTGCCTCGACGATGCGGCCCTCAACGTTAACAAGCTGGGTGAATTTAAGCATTTGAAAGAAGCCATCGCAAATTGACTACCGTATTTGATGTTTGAAGCTTGTTTTATGACCTTCACAACACTCCAGTTCTGCTAAAACGTTTGTAGTATTTGAGCTGAAGTCAACATTAAGGAACAGTAGGGGCGGATTAAGGACCCCGGGGCCCTGGGGTAAATTTAGATTGTGGGGCCCCAAACATCTGAAAGTTAGCAGGTTGCACCCCGGTCTCTGGGGCTGCGGTGCATGGGAACAGTTATTGCTTATCAGTTACAAATATAAATATTGACTGCTGAGTCTAGGTACACTGCATTAGACAATAGGCATGTGAGTAGTATAGAAAGTGGGGCTACCGGCGCATTTTTTCATTTTTTCATGTCTCAACTTTTTTCTCTGGAGAACGTAGCACTTTTTTCGTTTTTGGATTCCACATATAACTTTTGAGTAAATATGTGGAATCCAAAAACAGAAAAAGTGCTTGGTTCTCCAGAGAAGTTGAGACATTCAAATGGAAAAAGTTCGCCGTTAGCCCCACTTTCGAGACTACTAATAGGCGATGTGTCGCATGGTTTGAAGCCTATGAGACATGTGTCAGCTAGTAGGCTACAGAGTGAGGTGTCTAGACGTGGGGCTGCTGCTGGTGAGGATGTCGCTCGTAATAAGACTATGTCAAGTGATATTACACGTGATCCTGATATGAACTTTATTTCAGGTCATGAGTCGAGTGGGGCTCGTGGTTCGAAAAGGTCTAAGGACTTAGCTATATTAAATAATAAAACGACTCGTGTGAAAATGTCTGAGAGTAAACGTAACTCTATTGTGGATGGTAATGTTGCTCGTAGTGGTACACTATCGAGCGGTGGTGCACGTGGTCCTGCTATAGGTTCTGGTGACTTAGTTATACCTAATATTAAGATGAGTTTTCTAGAGAGGATGTCTGGCTATCTAGCTGACGCTAAAGCATTGGGGTATAAGTGGATGGACCTTATTAGAAAGGTATCTAGAGAGGACGTTATTAATAGAGTCACCAGAGTTAGGGAGGTCAGAAAGATTCGAGAGGCTAGACGTGATCTTAGACGATATGTTAAGAGGTCACGATTAAGTCAGGAGGTCTCAGACAAAGAGTATGAGAGAATCACTAACCTTATTGCTAAGACGCGTCCTACTGTAGTACAAAGGAGAGTTGCTCTCAAAGGGTACACCAAGTCGTATAGTGTTGAGGTGGTCGACAATAAGGATCCACTAAAACAACTAGTCAAGACTAGAGGAGTAGTAGACTCGGCTTTACAGAAAGAGTTAGAGAGACTGAAAGGTTTAAAGTTTTCTGAGACGTTGAAAGTGACTCTAGAGAAACAAATTGGTGACGGAGAGTCTGTGTTTAAAACAGCCTTCTTCAATAGTGTGATCAAAACAGTGGTTAGTAGTATTGATATTAGTGAGACTACGAAGCAAGCTAGTGAGGAGATAGTAAATCGTATAGCTGTATGGTTGTCAGAAGGGTCTGGGTGGGTTGTAGACAGTGTTATTGACCACTATATTAATGTGGTAGTGTATAAGCCTCTTAAAGGATCGAGTTATGTTGAGCTACCGGAAGAGTTGAGGAACGCGTCGAAAGGTTTGATTAATATAAAGAACAACGATGACAAGTGTTTTATGTGGTGCCATGTGTTGCACAAGTGTCCTGTAGTAAAGGATCCACAGAGAGTGTCGAAGCACAAGAAGAACGTAGGTTCTGTCAATTATGAAGGAGTGAGATTTCCAGTGGATACGAAACAGTACAAAAAGATTGAGAGGCAGAATGATATTAGCATCAGCGTGTTTGGGTATGAGGACAAGCAGCCATTCCCTATCTACGTTTCTGAGGAGAAGTGTGAGGATCATATGGACCTGCTGCTAATAACGAATGGTGTTAAACGACACTACGTGTACATCAAAGACTTTGGTAGGTTTATGTGTGGTCAGTCTAATCACAAGTGTCGTAAGAATTTCTGTAGGTACTGTCTTCACTGCTTTACTACCAGTGAGATTCTTGAGAAGCATAAGGAGGTTTGTATGGTGGTAAATGGTAAGCAAGCGATCAAGATGCCAGCTGAAGAAGACAGTACTCTTGAGTACGTAAATTATCACAAACAATTAGAGGTACCATTCGTGATATACGCAGACTTCGAGGCTATCACAGAGAAGGTCGACAACGTGACACCACTTACAGGATCGTACACTAGTGAGTACCAAAGACACACGGACTGTGGGTATGGGTACAAAGTAGTATGCTGTTACGATGATAAATATAGTAAACCAGTAGAGATGTTTCGAGGTAAGAACGCAGTTAGGAAGTTCATGAAAAAGATGCTAGAGGAGGTTAAATACTGCAAGAAAGTCAGAAAGGAGCATTTTAATAAGGACATGGTGATGACCATAGCTGACAAGGTTAACTTCAAGGAAGCAACTGAATGTCATATTTGTGATAGAGAATACAAAAGGGGACAAGTGAGAGTTAGAGATCATTGTCATGTCACTGGTAAGTATAGAGGTTCGGCACATCAGTTATGTAATAGGAACTATAGACTGACTGATAAGATACCTGTCATATTCCATAATCTAAGAGGGTACGATAGTCACTTCATAATGCAAGAGATAGGCAAGGTAGGTCAGAAAATCAACGTCATACCAAATAATATGGAGAAATACATGGCATTCATGTTAGGTAAACATCTAGTGTTTCTAGATAGTTTCCAATTCATGAGCTCTAGTCTAGCCAACCTAGTGAACAACCTACCAAAGGACTGTCTCAAGTACACGTCTGAACTATTTCGAGGTGAGGAGCTAGAGTTGGTGTCGCGAAAAGGTGTGTACCCATATGACTATATGGATAGTTTCGACAAGTTTAACGAACTCGAGTTACCGTCAAAGGAGAGTTTCTACAGCATCCTAAACGACGAGCATGTGTCAGACACGGACTATGAGCACGCTCAAGAAGTGTGGAAGACAATGGGTGTGGAGAATATGGGTGAGTACCACGACCTATACCTAAAGTCTGACGTGTTACTACTGGCTGACGTGTTCGAGAACTTTAGAAGAACGTGTAAACAGTACTACCAGTTAGATCCTTGTCATTACTTCACATCACCTGGACTATCGTGGGACGCTGCTCTAAAGATGACAGGAGTGGAACTAAAGTTAATGACTAACATTGATATGTTTCAGTTTATCGAGAAAGGAATGCGGGGTGGTGTCTCCTGTATAACACATAGACACGGAGAAGCTAATAACAAATACATGAAGGGGTATGATAGTAGTAAACCATCGAAACACATCGTATACCTAGATGCTAATAACCTTTATGGTTGGGCTATGTGTCAGTATCTACCGACTGGTGGATTTGAGTGGGTCGAGGGTTTTGACATCAACAATCTAGATAAATATAATGATGACTCAGACAAAGGGTTGATACTCGAGGTTGGTTTAGAGTACCCAGAGGAGTTGCACGATCTTCACAATGACTATCCTTTAGCCCCTGAGAGGATGAAAGTAAGTAGTGATATGTTGTCAAACTATTGTAAGACGATCCAAAACAAGTTTAAGATATCTGTTGGAGAGGTTGCAAAACTTATACCTAACCTAAACGGTAAGAGTAAGTATGTCGTTCACTATAGAAACCTACAATTATACAAAAGTTTGGGAATGAAGGTTAAGAAGATACATAGAGTACTTCAGTTCGATCAGTCACCATGGCTCAAGCAATATATCGACTTTAACACAGACAAGAGGACCCAAGCGAAGAATGACTTTGAGAAGGATTTCTTCAAGCTAATGAATAATAGTGTATTCGGAAAGACTATGGAGAATCTACGAAAACGTGTGAATGTGGAGTTAGTAACAGACGAGGAAAAACTGAAGAAAATAACGTCAAAACCAACCTTTGTGAGCAGTAAGATATTTGACAATAACTTGGTAGCAGTTCACAAGATCAAAGAGGTACTAACTCTAAATAGACCAGCATACGTAGGTATGTGTATTCTAGACCTATCGAAGACATTGATGTACGAGTTCCACTACAATAACATCAAAAAGGAGTATGGCAACAAAGCCAAACTACTATTCACAGACACGGATAGTCTAATGTATGAGATTAAGACGGAGGATGTGTACAAAGACATGTACGCTAACAAAGAAGTGTTTGACTTTAGTGGATATGACAAGTCATCTCCTTACTTCGACCCAACTAACAAGAAGGTTATTGGTAAAATGAAGGATGAGACATTAGGAGTCCCAATCGTTGAGTTCGTTGGTTTAAGGTCGAAAATGTATAGCTACATAAAAGAGGATGGAAAAGGTGGGAAGACTGCTAAGGGTATCAAGAAGAGTACCATTAGAAATAATATAAGACATGACAACTATAAAAGTGTCCTGACAAATGGTGAGCAAATGTCTCACATAATTAAAACTATTCGCAGCAAGAGCCACCAACTAGGAAGCTATGAGATAAATAAGACATCCTTAAGTTGCTTTGACGACAAGCGACATATACTACCAGACGGTGTGTCTAGCTATGCGTATGGACATTACAAAATAGTCCAGAACTAGCTGTTTAAATTTCTAAAATGTTTTTTAGTCTTGATGTGTTTATATTTAGAGGTCACGTGGTATGACTGGTCGCATGTCTCACACACCCACTTATGAGTTCTCATCCACTCTTTGGTTTGAGCTCTGGATGCTATCAAAGCTTCTTCTTTGGTTTGGTAAATTTTTGGTCTTGCCATTATATATTACCATATATTTTATTTATCCACTCGTTGTAGTATGGATCTCCTCTCCCATCCCAACCTAGATCCTTGTATACTACGCTATACAGGTTATACTCGAATCGCACCTTGACCTTACCAGGTTTGAGGTCGTTAAGACTACCTCTAAACTCTATACCTCTTCTAGAGCATATTCTTATGACATAGAAAATATATTTCGATATGTTCTTGACAATCAACTTGTTTCTTTTAAGAGACCATATTATCTCTATAAAATCACTGACAACTGTTGGTATGTCACTCTCGTTAACTAGTCCAGTCAACATTCTCTCTAACCACTTACTATAACTATGAGCCGATTTCTTGTACATCCAAATGTTAGGTACGAAGTTTCTCACGCGTCCGTAGGTAGTCTCTCCACACTTGTTACAACTAAATACACCATCTTCGATTTGGGTTCTGTGGTTACTACACTCGTAACAGTATGTGGTGTCGTGCCACTTTTTTGGTGTTGCGTCCTTACTTCCGTTCTTGATCTCGTCCAATGTGTACCCTAATGTAGTACCACTCCACTTTTTTGATGTGTCAATCTCATCCAATGTATACCCAGCATAGAACATTCTCATTGTACGTTCGTCAACCATCTAAGTTACTATACTATATATATCTTTAGACTGTAGTGTAGTAACTTTGTGGTTGTCGATTAGTATCTCCCATTCATACTTTATTGTTGTGACCTGTTTTAGAGCGTCTGATAGTAGTTGTTCCAACTCTTCTATCTGACGAGTTTGGTAAGAGAGTGTCTCTGTCAAGTTACGCTTTTTATCAAATTCCATAGCCATCTCCTTCAAAGTTTTAGTGCTCATTTCTATAACACTCTATATATTAAGTAACCTAAAGGTAGCCCAACAACTCCAACGAATACCGTTTGGTATTCTTTCATCTCATCTGAGGGTTTGTAATAGTCTGACAACTCAGGCTCTTTACTAAATGTCTTCCCATCATACTGTATCGTCAGTACTTGTCTTAGTTGATCCAGAGCGTGGTTCGTGTCGTTTATGTCTGCGTTAGCATCTGACAACTGTTGTCTTAATTCCTGGACTTTGTCTCTCTGACGAATCTCGTTCTCGTAGAACTTTTCTTTCGCTCTTGCAAGACTTTCCAATGCTTTGTTGTGTCTCTTTATCTCTGTCTCGTAGCCGGTGTGGTTTAGCTTGCTGAATATAAATCCAGCTCCTGCGAATGCTATAGCGTTGAATAAACCACCTGCTATCACACTAGCCATTATGTATTACGTTAGATTATTTTGAGAACGGGTCAATAGGTAAGTATTTCTTGCTCTGCGCCCACTTAACGAGTAGCGTTGAAACGCCTACAGCAGTCGCTAACTTTAGGGTGCCCTTCACTGATTCAGGAGTGCCTAACGGTTCTTTTAGTACTTTCTTTGATGCCATGGATACGGCTACGGCTCCAGCAGTCACAAGGGCTGCGTCGTATAGCTCGTTCATCAGTTCTTTTCTGTCTATTGATGCCATATATTATACGATATGTTTTAATCGAGGCTGTCGAGTTTACGTGATGGTTTTATAACAATGGTCTTAGGCTCCACTACTTGTTTGTCTTGCCTCATCGTGTAATACAGTGAGCTAGCGGCTATTACCACTCCTATAGTACCTATGATGTATCCGTAGTTAAAACTGTCGTCCTCACTTGTCACTCTCTCTCTCATCTTCCTCTCTTTGGCTGCTTTAGATATAGCAGCCAAGCGTTTGCCTGCCTCTACTCTCTTAGGGTCTTTGACCTTTGTTGTCGACGTTATAATAGGTACAGACTCACTGTCAGTCATCTATACTATACGTGGTGTCTTGTTACAGATGACCTCACAGTCATTTCACAGGTCGTCTCACAGATAGAGTATTCGATGAAAGTATCTTTGGTGATTATACAGTGTGGTTTCACTCTTAAATCTTCTATTACAGTACTCACACAGGACTCTAGAGTCTGTCATATATGTCTCTATGAAGTGTATTATCTCATGTTGGTCCCTTGTGATCTTAGTCTCCTTAATACCCTCAACTGGTTATTCCTAATAACCCCATTACCTTTCGGTGTTTTGAACTCTATAGCAAAACCATTGTATCTCTTGTGTAGTTGTGGAACTACCAAATCTGGTTGTCCACCACTGTAACCCTTCTTCCGTCCATCTATTCTTTTAGTAGGTGTGTCTTGGTACTCACCCAACCCTGGGATGACTATTGTTGGATGGTACTCTCTAATGTACTTCACAATGTCATAGTGCAAGTCTGTCTCATTCATTATTGACAACTGATTGCATTGTGTGTACTGGCCCGTCTTTCTAATGGATGGTAGAACTTCTGTGAATACCCATTTTTTAAACATCCTAGCAGACTCTAGTTTAGATGAGAATATTAGAGCGTAGACTCCAGACTCGTTGATTTGCCAAACTTGTCTGTTTTGACAGTCTGTATCAATTGGTATACTCTGAGGTGTTACTTTACTAACTTTTCTTCTCTCATCATCGTCGACATGATCTGTTATAGCCTTATACGGTCTCTTATATCCTAAAATCTCTGCAATTTCTTTTCCGTAGAACCAAATATTGTCTCCATCTTTTATAGCAGTGACTGACATGTCGTTATTTCTAAATATTTTAGTGATACTCATCACCACCAATTAATGGAATGGTGAAAAGGTACAACAAAGTATACGAGACACAAGGGGGGTCCGATCCCGACACCCCTTAAACACGGGTCTACACGTAAGAACCAGTGATATGTCAGTCGACAAGTTCCAAGAGTAGGTGCTCATAAGTATCACCAATTAGGAGTTTGTTCTGACCAACCCCCCGTTTTGGGGGGTTGGTCAGATCGTGTGTTTGTGCAAAGCAAATTATTGTTTTTTAAACCCCATCGTTTCAACGGGGTTTAAAAATATACATCCAAGTACAGTCTATATATCAGAACCAGGAGTGTTGAGCAGTTATTTTTTAAGAATAGCTGACCCCCCGTTTTGGGGGGTCAGCTATACCTAAAGAAAAACACTACTTTAAGTTTAAAATAAAACATACGTTATAGTGGTGGACATAAGTCAGTCACATTATCGTCCAACACTTTAACGTCTGAGAGGAATGTTGACTCATTGTAGGGAAGACCTCTAAGATACGATCTTATTTGTGTCAGTATCTTTTTGTAGCTAGTGTGCGCAAACTTGCAATGCTCCACTCTACTCGTCAGATTGGATTTAGCCAAGTAACCTTGAATGATCACACCAGGACCACTAATACAAGCAATGATTAGAGGGTTAGCGGTTATCGATCCAGCTACAATCCCTACTGTCGTTAACCCTATGCTAGTCATGTTTAACGATAGTTTAACTTTCTTCAACCTCTTGTATTTCCATTTGTAACAGGCTTCTAGTTTGTGGTAGTACGCGTACAAGCGTTTGAGCTCTAGCACCTCTTCCTCTGACATATCCTTTGATATGTGATTGAAAACAACAACTGACTTCTTCCTCATATATCTTAGCTCACATCATATTCCTTCATCATATCTCTACCAACTAATATTATGTCTCGGCTCGTCATGTAGCCAGAGACAACCCTCACACCGTAGAACTCTATCAAAGACGGGTACTTATACGGTGCGAGTGGTATTTTTGGTCGATACACTCCAAAGATCGTTACGTAAGGAGACCCTATCTCTTCGTGATTAGCTGTGAAGTCTGAGTCTGTTGATCTTATGTTGTTCACCTTAACGTAAGAGTTACCCATCCGCCAATGTATTGATATCATATGTCTCTTGGTGGTGTCGATATTATTTGGGATTGTACACGTGTACTCCTTTACTGGATAGCCACCACCATATGATAATTTATCATTTTCACCTCCTTTGTACCCTATGTATTTGTCCCACGATCCGTCATCGTTTGAGATAATCGCCTCCCAATCTTTCGTAGAAACCCTGGTGACTAACCTCACTACCATAAAAACGGATATGTCACAGTATTGCATACGTGGACAGTTAAAATGCACTCCAGCTTCAAACGGAATTGGAGTTAGCTCAGGGGATAGGAAGCTATGACCGTTGTTAACACCAATAATAGGACCATACGTTGGATCGTATTGAACTAACATGTTCGTTTTATCTCTAATGGTTTTCACTTTATTTGTTCCACTGTGGTACTCCACCATACTCACAGCATGGTTTGTGACGTTAAAGTCAAATATAACGTTATAGGACTGCGTTCTAAAGTATTGCGATAAATATACAGACTCCAACACTTTTTTATTGATAGCATCCCAATCGTCTTCTGGATCTGCTACGTTTTTGAGTGCCCTGAACGCCATATCTATATTCCCAGACATCCTCCCACCGCTAACGCTTAACTTAGGGTCACTGTCTAGATGTCTCTTCGCTCTTCTTAATATTTTGTCACTCTCGTAGTCTCTGTCCTCAAATCCATAACTTAGACTCATTATGCTATAACACATATTTGCTCACTAAATAGCCAGACACAGCCGAGACCCCTAGGACTAGCCACAACTCTGTGTTGTCTGGTGTCACCTTTGGTTTATCAAGTGTGACCAGATGCTCTTCCTGGTGTGCCACGTTTGATGTCACCAGACGATTCGTCACCTTTGGTTTGTCAAGTGTCTCCAGATGCTCTCCACCTTCCTGGTGTGCCACGTTTGATGTCACCAGACGATTCGTCACCTTTGGTTTGTCAAGTGTCTCCAGATGCTCTCCACCTTCTTGGTGTACTTTCTTAACCTCCGTCGCTTTCGCGTAGTTTAACCCACTATTTACTCCAAACTTCATACTCTGTGTAGCAGTCTTCAATAGGTTGTTGTACCCAGCGATTTTGTTCTTTAGGATTACAACGTTACTTGGCATTAACCACGTAGACGGTGACAGCGCAAGGTTTTGGACAACGTTAGTGTCCCTAATCGACTTGTTCATGTTGAGAATCCACGTTGACACGTCGTAGTTTATAACACTATCCTCCACCAACTTTCGGAACTCTTGTTGAGTCTCTAGACTGCCTGCAGAATCACCAACGACTGACACACGTGTTCTTGCTTGTGCACCAAGTGTGGAGTAAACAAAGGCTTCTATGGACTGATTTAGATATTGTCTCCCAATGTTGGTGAAACCATTCGACACCAGAGGAACGTATCGTTTGTAGTCGTTCTTAACGTCGTTAATCGTGAAGACTCTCTCCTCACCTGTTGTACCATCAGCAAGGACTTTACCTTGGTAGTAATGCTTTCTAGGAATCTTGTCTGTCTTACCATACAATTCTCCAGCGTCAAACTCTCTACTTATCGATCTCATACTCTCACCACCCTCCATCCTTCTGAGAAGTCTTCTAACAGTAAAGTACAGATGAAACCTCATTACACTCGTGATAACAGGGTGAACTTCTTGCGATGGTGACAAGTGTTGTAACGACACTCCACAACAGAAACTCGCACAATACGTTGCAAACACGACCCTATAGTAGCTCTCATTATCGTACCACTTTGACTTTGTCTTTGACGTGGTGATTTGTAATATTGGTAACTTTGAGAGAAAGTAGTTCTTTTGATTAACGAAGACTCTAAAGTTATTCACTGGGTAGTTCAACACGTTTTCCGTTGGATAGCCATCCCAAAGTCCCCAGTGGTTCTTGCGACCTTTTGATAGTGGTTGGATAGTTCCACCAGATAGCCATATTTTTGGAAACTTGTCGTCGTGACCTTTTGGAGACTTGTTGTTGTGTAACCAAATCCACATACTCTTGTCGTTTTTGAAGGTATCACTAGTTATGTTAGTGCTTATGATGTCGTTGTTTCTAAAATATATGTCAACGCCATTAACCTCACCATCTTGTGAGACAGTTGGATCGAACTCAAACTTGCTCAAAGTGATGTGAGGGTACTTTTTCACTAGATTCAGCTTAGCCACGCGTACGGCGTTAGCTATCTCTTCCTGGTCAGGTATCATTGGTTTGTTTATCGTTAGATACTTAGTATACTCCGGGTTACTCTTAAACCTACTTGAGTCTATCGAAACGTCACCAATATTGGTTTTCGTCACGAAGAATATATGTATATGCATATTGTCGTCAACATCAAGAAAAAACCTATTCTTGTCAGCATAAGGATACTTTCTTTTGAACACATCCATCATAACATACCGTACGTTATATGAGAGTGGTAGTATTGATTAGTGGTTCAACGAAAACTATAGACCTACCAGAGTCAACTATAGCAACTAACTCAGACTCTCACTTACTAGTGAAGAAGGCAACCATCTTTTGGGACTACGTTAACGTAACCACAGTCAACAGTAAGATAACTTATAACAGTAACAACCACGTTTTTAGTCCTGGGTACCACACCTTTAAAACGATTGCAGACGACTTGAAAGAGTTAGGAGACGTCAAGCTAGTGGCTAACAGATATGACTCGACGTGTACGATAACAACTGATCAACAAATAGAACTGTTTAGATTTGGACAACTTCTAGGGTTTGACGAAAACACTACAATAACCACCACAAAAACCAGTCCTAACGTTGTGAACGTTAACAGAGGACTGAAATACATACAAGTAACATCTAATATTGTGGACAGGTCTAAGAACATAGTTAATGGTAGCAAAAGTGGTTGTATCGCAGTACTGCCAATAACTAGCACACAGACACTTAAGGGCTCTGTACAACATTTTGGTGTTGAGTCAAAAATCCTAATAAACAAAGGAGTCATCAACCAACTAGAGTTCAAGATAACAGATCAGGACGATAACAGTGTTAACGTTGGCGAGGTGTTGTTAGATTTACACATCACGTAGTGTATATGGACGTAGAGCAAGAACTAAGAGATATTTACTACAACCCATCAACTGGTTACCAGTCCGCCGAGAGGCTGTACCAAAAGGCACAAGAAGACGGCCTAAGCGTTAGTAGGGTAAAGATAAAGGACTGGTTAAAATCTCAAGACACGTACACCAGGTACAAACCAGTTGTTAAGAAACACAAGTTTAGACAAACATTTGTTGACTATCTGGGTGAGCAGATACAGATGGACTTGGTTGATATGGGCAAGTACAAGCATAAGAACAACGGGTACTACTGGATACTAACAGCCACTGAGATCCTTAGTAGGTATGCTTTCGCAATACCCGTCTATAGGAAAGACACGAAAAACATGACTAAGGCTGTCACAAAGTTACTAGAGAAGGCTAAGGTTAGATTTGGCGAGTACCCAAAGCTGGCTCAGTTTGACGACGGTAAGGAATTCTATAACGTTGGTGTGAAGGATCTATTGGATAAACACAATGTGAAGTACTTCAGCACGAAATCTGATAAAAAGGCAGCAGTCGTGGAACGGTTTAACAGAACACTCAAGACGTCTATGTGGAAGTACTTCTACAGTAAAGGAACGTACAAGTGGATTGACATTCTAGACCAGCTTGTTGAGAATTACAACAATACCAAACATAGTACTATTCTAATGAAACCTAAAGACGTTAATAAGAAAAACGAAAACGAAGTATGGACAACATTGTTTGGACACCATTTCGGTGACTACCCACTACCAAAGTTCGAAGTAGGTGAGACTGTCAGGATATCAAAGTATAAAAGCATATTCACAAAAGGGTATGAGGCTAACTTCACTGAGGAGCTATTCAAAGTGACAAAGGTCATACGCGGTGACCCTACCGTGTACGAGATAGAGGACCATGAAGGGGAACCCATCATCGGTAAGTTTTACGAGGAAGAGTTGTCAGCTGTTGATAAAAAAGACGATGTATATAAAGTTGAGAAGATACTAAAGAGAAAGAAGGTTAAGGGTAAAAAGATGGTTTTGGTTAAGTGGCTTGGCTATGACAGTAAACACAACTCATGGATACCAGAGAGTGATATTCAAAACATTGAGTAGTATATAATGGCTGAAGGAGGGTTCGATGAAATCGAAATGAAACAGATTGATGAGTTTAAGAAGTATACGGACAAGGAGTTAGAAAAAGAGTTTGAGATGCTCGACGCTATTGATCCCACATAATATGATACAACGTCAGAAAATACTGGTGTGCGCGGTAGAATCAACAGGGTGAAACTCGAACTAGAGAGGAGAGTCATAGCACGCAGAGTACAAGACAGAATCACACATGTGGAGACATCATTCATAGGTAACGATGATGGTAACACAGTAACAATAACTGGAGAGGATAAAGGGAGTGTCACGTCTGATGGTATCCCAAACCCAAAGTACGATAAAAGGTCATACAACGCGTCAGTAACAAGAGATAGAAAGCAGTTTCTACTAGAACATCTTGGTGTTAGTATTAACGTTGGGGACGGAGAGGCCTCGAGTGATATAATAAAAAAGTCGAAAATGATATTTGGTGTTAAAGGTCTTATCGGGCTAGAATTCGAAGATAATAGAGTTATGGTGCTAAAAGGGAAGTCTATAGTGTACAGCAACGCTAAAGATTCACAGAAAGATGTCGAGAACTTTAAGAGTCTGTTAAGTAGAGCTGTTGAGGAGCACAGACTAACTTTAACTGCGATGGTTGAGGAAATTAACGGCGACAACACAATCCCAAGTAACGTGTCAAAAGACATAGTATCTAACACAAGCGAACAGATACAAGACAGAGTCGAACAAAGAGTGGAGAAACTCGTAGAAACGTCGCAAGGTATCTTCGTTAGTGAACAAGAGATTAGGGAGTTCGCTGGCTCTCTCAACCCAAAAGTGTCAACTGATGTTAAGATAGAGTCGCTAAATGCACTAGGCGACCAATATAGACTCATGTCTATCGTCGAGCTAGACCCTCTAAAAGAACAATTCTATAAGAGTGTTAGTGATACAGCTTACTTGAAGGCAGATAGCATCCGTATTGAAAACAATATGAGACCAGAACACAACGAGGCAATAGGTGTGTTAAAAGACGAGGTTGAGGGTAATGATCTAAATAGACTTGATAGGTTTAAAAAATGGGCAAGGGAAAACTTAGTTGGAATAAGTGCTATATCAATCTCTATAGCCGGGATAATAACTACCATAGTAATATCAGCTAGGAGTGTTATCGTCAAAGGTGGTCAAGCACTTGGAAAACTAGGAAAAGCTATAGCTAATCTAGCCACAAAGGCTGACCCTCTACTGGCTGGGCTGCTAAACATGGTGGCGACTGTGCTAAAGTGGGGAGCTGCAGGCATATCTTAGTTAGCGTCTAATTTGTGGATCCTAGCGATAGCACTAGCTTGGTTCGTCTACGATCAGTACAAACAGAGGAAATAAAACATGTGTTATAATATAGTATGAACACTAACGAGAGAGAGTTACTTCCTGGATATAGACGTCGTGGAATATCTTCTATCAAAGGCACAAGAACCCGTCACGTTGTAACGCTAAACCCCAACAAAGCCAATCCAGGGGAAGAGTTGTACATCGACATCCCGAAAACAAAGGGTAACACTTGTTTGGTACCCTCTAGTCTCCATCTTCTATTCGACTTTAAGAGTTCGAACGTGAAATCATGGTTTCTTAACAACCTTTCGAGACTACTACTTGAGAGACTGGTGGTAAAACTAGCAGGTGAGACTGTGTACGACAACAGTGGTGAAAGCGTCATCGGTACGTACAAAGACCTCTGGAAACCTAACAGTGAGCGAGACCAGATGGTTGAATATGGTATAGCAAACGAGAACCTTCGAAAGCTAATCTCGAAGGACGACAGTGGCGCAGCCAGTGGAGACACACAAAAAGTTAGTGATGGTCTGATGTTCTCCATCCATGACACTAAACAAAAGATTCGAATCGACAAGATTCTAGAAGATCATGGTCTATACGCACCATACAACATGAACAACAATTTCAGGTATATAATCACACTCCCTAAAGCGTCTGATATTATGGTGGCTCAATCTGGATCAGCCGTGGCTGGCTATACGTTAGAGAACCTTGAGTTGGAGTACGAAACTATCGAGAATCAAGAGATTGCTGATGAAATATCATCTCTATACGCGTCCGGTAGGTCTCTATCATACGAACACGTCACACTAATGAAGACTGTGGAGTGGGATAAAGGAATCACACTCGTAAACGAGAATATTAACCTGCCGAGAAAATCGATGAAAGCTGTCGTTCTACTCTTCACAAACAAAACAATAACTGATAGTGAAGAGTTCATCTATCCAAACATAGAGTCAGTCAAACTCACCATAGAAGGTGTACCGAACATGGTCTACAGTCAAGGAATACCGAAATCAAGACTCTGGGGAGAAGCGAAAAGGTTGTTCGGATAACTAGACTACGACTATATGACTGTCCAAAAGTTTTACAAAGACGGTTTCGCTTTGGTTATTGACCTTAGGTCTATCGAAGACAACGATAAGGTTGCAACTGGAAAGAAGATCGTGAACACCCAGTCAGGAATACTGATGGAAATCACTAAAGAAGCCACAGCAGCGAACGTCATGTGTAGAATATTCGTGCTCTCCGACGGTCTCGTAAACCTCATCAACAACGATCTACAATCAATCCAGTACTAAACATATAGTATTCTATATGAAAACACCTTTTAACATGCTGATTGTTGGTATGACAGCCTGCGGTAAAACGCACTACCTCTTGGATATGATAGAGAAAGACTACACGAATCACTTCGATTTCATCATTCTTATATGTCCAACATTTGAATGGAACAAAACGTACACAGAGTGGAAATACTTGAGAGACCCAGACTTTATCACTATTCAGTGTGAGCAAGATAAGGTCAACGTAGTCCTCAAATATATGACTGACACTTATAAAGGCACCAATTCACTAATAATATTAGATGATTGTGCTGGTGGGCAGGACGTCAAAAACAGAACAAGCGAACTAGTTAAACTAGCCTTTAGCGCTAGACACTACAACCTATCCATAATAGTCATAACACAACAACTAACCTCAATTAGTAAACCATATCGTGAGAACATCTCAAAGTTAGTGACATTCTACAACCCTAACAGAAACGATATGAAAATTATCGTAGACGATTATCTTAACGGAGTCGATAAAGTGGAAATTCAGAAAATAATAAAACAGTTGAAAGACAAGAGTACGCAAGATTGGAGATACTTCTAAGGCATCCATACTCATACGAAATAGTTATTCCGCGAAAACAAAACACGTCGTATAATATAGGACATGCCAAGACGTAAGACAAAAAATCCTGAGACAATTGACGAACTCATCGAAGACATACAAGAAGCAGAACAGGAAGTGATCGACGAACCACAAATCGATACACCACAAGTTGACGACACTCCGCAAACTGACGTAGACAATAAACGAAACGAACTAAAAAGACTCTCAGAAGACGGTGAGATAGACCAATCCGTCGCCTATATCAAAAAGGCCTCATCTAAAGTTATCAACAAGATCTATGAAGAATGGGAGGTAAAAAGAATGGAGAAAGCGAACGCGTTCCTATGTGATCTTTTAATAAGTAAGTTCGCCCACGCGTTAGGAGGGTTCAACGCTATTGAATCACCTGAAAAGCTCGAAAAAGAGTTGATTACTGAGCAACTACTTAAAAGAGACGTAGAGAAGTTTATATCATACGTATCCCCCTACCTCCCTTGTTTAGGGTTGTTATCGGGTGGACTGACAACTAGTAAACACGTATTTAGCCACATGGCTAGAGAGGAAACCCCTGAGGGGAAACCACCGAACGAAGGAGACAGTGCTATCTAATTACAATAATTTACAAAACGATCTAAAGACATGAGTATACACTAACTTAATGAGTGTAGAACGTCAGGAGTCAGTGGAGGAAAAGACAGTGAGACTAAACAAAGAGTTGTTATTTATCTACCAGGTTAGAGAGATCAAACGACAACTCTTCACTAAGAGTAGTGTAGAACGTGAGGAACTAGACGAGAGGTTTAAACATACTGTACTCGGGGAAAGGATGACTAGCCACGACAGAGAGTTGCAGCTTCTACGTACTAACACTCGAAAAACACTTGGGGAAAGGATGACCAGTCACGACAGAGAATTGCAGCTTCTACGTACTAATACTCGAAAAACTATTTTGGGAAACGCGTGTGATGGTTTTAGAGTCTAATTTATTTCGTATCGTTTTAGTAGTCTCGAAAGTGGGGTTAACAGCGAATTTTTAAATTTTGATTGCGAAGCATGAAAAAATGGAAAAATGCGCTGGTAGCCCCACTTTCTATACTACTCATGTGTTACTGTTACTGATCTATATAATGATTCTGTAAAATATTTCCAGATTTGTAATTTTTTAAATGATTTTTTGCTTTTGTGGTCTGTTTTTTCCCTGCGTTTCAAATTTGAGCTGGGCCCTCATAAGCTCGGGGGCCTCAGGAGCTCGGGGTGCCTGGTGTTGTTGAAAAAGTTGCTTCTGGTCTGATGTATGAGCTATTTTACTTTCATGGCATTGTTGTGACAAATCTTGTTTGTTCGTTTTAATTAGGATACATTTGACGTGCAGATCTTACTGGCCAAGCCCATTACATATACGATAGACTTCATGACCAACAAAGAAGAAGATCTATACAGGTATACGACAGATCTTTAACTATATATGGCCTCGCCGAAATTTCTAGTCAAAATTATTTCTAAAAACGAGACATAAGCATTTGTTTTCTAAAAACTCGGCCTTGTCACGTCACTCGTCGTTGCAATTTTCCCTTTCCTAAACAATCTTTGCCATCTCAAACATTCTTTGCCATCCTTTAACCTCGGAATCCAGAGAAAAACCTGGCACAGAATTTCTGTCGAAAATCTATTTCAGGAACACATCATAAAATTTAAAATTTTAATACTAACCCAGGGTTTCTTTCAGAAAATATAACAAGGGGGAAAACACCACATAATGAAAATTTGGGGAGGGGGGATCGAGCGCCCGGCACAAACTGCTAGTGGGGGTCCAGGGGCATGGTTCACCGGAAAATTTTGAATTTTAGAATCTCTGAAATAGCATTTCCTGTATTTTAGGGGATCTAAGATCAACAAGCTTATACAATACTGAAATACAGCAATAGTATTGAAAGTTTGAAACAATATTACATAATGTATATATGATATTCAACAATATTTGTAATTTTATTACGGTATTACTAAACATTCAGAATTCAAATTGTATATTAAATTATCGTTTTAAAATTTCGGTCTCAAGGGGGATCTAATATTTTTCAGGGGGGGGCAAATGCCATCCTTCAACCCCCTAAAAGAAACCCTGACTCAACCTAATTTTAATACCAACCCTAAATTTAATACTAAATTTAAAGTGTATATGACCTGAAATATTTTATTGCTTCATTTGATAGAGCATCAAAAAGTAGGACGATACAGAACCTGTTAGGCTAAGATTTTCCATTTAGACCCCCCTTTACATAAGAACCTGTTTTAGGCTAAAATTTAAAAGCATGTTATGAAAATGAGTAATGAAATGAGCCAGAACCAGACAAATAGTGTCTACAGTTGTATACGTTGTTTTGTTCCATTGAATTTACACACAGTAAGCATATAGGGTTTGTATTTGCTTAGATTGCAATCATTTGGAGAAAATTTATACATAATTTACATAAATAATAGACCACACTTACCAAAACCAAGTTGCTTTTTTCTTTAGAAAATAAGAACCTGTTTAAGAACCTAAATAACCTAATTTTGCAGTAAACACCATTTATATAAGAACCTTTTTAGGCTAACTTGGAAAAATCTAGGTTCTTACAGTACTGCTCAGAAATAACCTAACAGTGCGTCTGCGTCTCGGTTGCGTTTGTCTTGCGTCTCGGTTGCGTTCGTCTTGCGTCTCGGTTGCGTTCGTCTGGCGTCTCGGTTGCGTTCGTCTGTCGTCTCGGTTGCGTTCGTCTGGCGTCTCGGTTGCGTCAGGGGCGGTCCTTACTCAACCGGACGCAAGAGTCGGCATAACCGAAGTTGTTCCGAGTGTATACGTCGGGAACGCTGATACCTATATTGTTTGTTGATATCAAATTTCGACAGATTTTATGTGTGTGTTTTGAAGCGGAATAAATAGATCCTAGTCAAATTCCTAATCCTAGGCTTCTCTTAGGCTTTTGAGGACTCTGTAACGTATTATGTTTTTGGGAAAACGGGCTGTTTGCTTTGCGAGGTCTCGTTTCTCCGCAATTAAAGTTTTTTAGACGGTTTGGACGTACACTAGTGTTATCAAACGGGAAGCCTATCTGCGCGAATATTCGCCCGGATAAAAAATTCAACCGGTACCATGTAAACGGGACCGGAGACTTGACTCCGTAGTCCTTGACTCCGTAGTTAACGCGGTTCTCATTCGGAAACTTTGTGACATCAATGTCTGACATGACAATGTCATCAACAGTGAAACTTTGTTGATACACGTGGACTGACATTTTTTGTCGGAGACCTTGTCGTGTGTTATCACTGTGTATTACCATAGTGTTATCTACCGTTATAGCAGTGTCAAAAGTATAAAATAAAACATATTCCGAAAAATGCCATCCTTAAAAACGCAATATAGGAGTTAAAACAAGAGGAAATTGTTGTTAAAACGTGATATTTCGATTTTATTAACAAAATCATCTTCAGACAAGTGAAAATACACAAACAACGACCAGCCGACAAATTTAAATATCTATATTATTATTTACAAGCTTAAAGAATAAACGATTTCGCACGTTTGTTCATAAATGTTCGGCAAGAAACACTAACATGTTCGCCTTGTTCGGCTTAAGCTGGACTCGCTTTGCCGTTACTATTTGTCCGGCTTTGCTGAACAGTCTTTCAGTAGATATCGTCGGACATACTGCGAAAGGAGAGGAAAATCATTTACATGGACTGAGTCATCAGCTATTGTGTTCAATCGCTAGTTCCAGGACCAGAGCCATAACCCTAACAATAACCGTAAAATACGGTGGGAGACTATATGTATTGTTACCATGAAGTATATCCCAAAAGCAGAGCCGATAAAAGCACCAAGGAAAAGTAACGAAATAAGATTGTCTCCGTTTGATGACACGCGCTCCACCAAAGAGAATGTTAGTTTTTTTCGAGGCGGATAAAACTATGGCAATTCTGTCCACAAATAGAATTAAGGATAAGGATCAACATGTGAAAGGTGGAGTACGAGAATGGCGAATACGAGGCATTGATTATCAAACTTCATGGTAAGTATGTTTGCATCAAAGTGGTTTAATTCAATGTTGGTTCCAAGGTCCTTCTTCTTCAAGTATTTTCATAATTCGTACGGTTGAAATTCCGGTGGACTTCAACGAAATAATTCTGTTCCTCGCGTATTCCGAAAGCTTACCCATCACTATTACTGTAAACACTGTCGCTACTTGTGGTTGTTGACGTTCGTTCCGAAGTGAGACGAACACACTACGAACGCAAGAGACGCAAGGTCTCGTGGAACGCAGATTCAGTCAACCGCAAGACGCACGCATACTACCCGCAAGACGCACGCAGACGAACCGCAAGACGCACGCAGACGAACCGCAAGACGCACGCAGACGAACCGCAAGACGCACGCAAACGAACCGCAAAACGATCGCGTCTTGGGCTCGGTTTTTGTTAGGTTATTTCTGAGCAGTACTGTACGTGGGTTTTTTACTGCTGTTTACCGCTCCTTGATATCTTTTCTAGTTCCAGTTATTAAGATATAAAGATGTCAAAATCAAGGGAAAATATGGCAAACAAATTGCCGATTCAGCCCAAATTATGACGTCATATGGTTTGCATGTTAGTTTGGTGAATGTTTAAATGAACTATAGCTATAGTTTATTTAAACATTCACCAAACTAACATGCAAACTATATGACGTCATTTATTGTGCTGAATCAGCAATTTGTTTGTGCCATATTTTCCCTTGATTTTGACATCGTTAAATCTTTATAACTCTGGAACTAGAACAGATATCAAGGAACGGTAAACAGCATATCGTTATACTTTTTGATGCTTGAAGCAATAAAAAATTTCATGTCATATACACTTTAACGGAAAATACAAAATAGTCGCCGGACGGGAATGGAACCCGTGATCATCCTCCGCACCACAATCCAGCATACTAACCACAACACTACGGAGGGAACTCCGACAAACCCTGACACAGTGGTTCTTGACCTTTTTGTCTATCGCTATACACGAAAGCTGGAATTACCCCGTCGCCAAAAATGGTAAACACAAAAATGATAAAAGTTCACGGACGCAAACGCTGAAGACTGAAAAATAAAAATTAAACTTTACAGTTTACAGTCAAAGTGTAAAGTTTACACTTTATAATTTACAACTTTACAGTTAACGCAGTAGTTTATTTAATGCTCACTATATTAATAATTAATCATTGGTAAAACTGAAACAAAAAAGCTCCATGGCGCTGACAGTTTAGCAGTCTACTCTAGAAGGCTCTAGTTGTCTGATAAGACTCGTAAGAGCTTAAAGTGCCTATAACGTCTGTGGGAATTTAACATATTTGTAATCTGTGTTTTTCTCTCTCTGGTTACCAGTAGTTTTACGCAAGTCTGTAACTGCCAAGCCTCGTACACACGGAAACGTTTCCCTGCGTTTTTGTATTATTTCAAATAATGAGCTGGTTGTTCTCGATTCCCTTGAGAACTAGCGAGCTGCTAGTTGCTTCGTGCGAGGACTGGAAATCTGCCTTATAGTCGCTTTTATGAACAAGGATGTTTGTAGTTAAGAAACTTTAGTAGAAAAATATTTACTAAAACAATTAGACAACTCGCCTCGTTTTCTATGAGCAATAGTTAACTCGTGACTATCAGCAGGTAAGGAACATTTAGAACTGCTCGTTCCAACATTACGCTAAAATCTGGTCAAAATGAGTGATTTGTGGCCACGCGAAATATTGTGTCACTATAGTAAGACTGGGCACTAATAACTCCAGAAAATGGGGTGTTCATCAGTTGCCCAGAGTACCTACTTGTGCCGTTATCTAATGAGATTTTTTCATAGATACTTCAGACTTCAATTTAGTTGGGGTTAATTCAACTCAACATTTCATGCAATTTTATATTTAGATCTGGCCATTTTTGAAAATGGGACGTCTTAGTATGACCGCTGCTATCAGCTCATAGAAAACTCAGGCTCGTTGTCTAATTGCTGCCCTAGAGAGAACAAAAACAACAAACAAATGAATTTCGCTCGTTTGAGTTTGCTACAAGCTAAAACTAATGTTCCTTTCACCACATTTTCAACAATTTTACATCGACTGGATACAAATATATTGTTATAATATTGGACAAGAACATTTCTGTTAATTTGTCAAAAGAAAGTTGTACTTTACTGTTTTGTCTCTTTGGTTTAAAGTCAATAAGTGTAAGGAAAATGGCTGGACGACATTTATTGTTGGCGATCGAAGATGCTTTTATGGTCAAGGACATTTGAAGTTAAATAACTTTAGTAGAAAAATATTTTCTAAGACAATTAGAGAATTCGCCCTCGTTTTCTATGAGCGATATCGGGCTTCGCTCTCGTGGACTATTTAACAATTAGACAACGAGTCCGAGTTGTCTATTTAACAATTAGACAACGAGTCGGAGTTGTCTATGAGCGAATAGTCAACGAAGGCGAAGCCTGAGTTGACTATTCGCTCATAGACAACGAGGACGAGTTGTCTAATTGTTTTAGTAGAAACAAATTAGTGGACTATTACAAATCATGCATTCTCAAAAAAATTATCCAAAAACTCATGTGAAACCTCCCCAAAACGAGAGTTTTCTGCCATTGTTTTGAACGCGTTTCCCAAACGTTGTCTATCACGAATAGACAACGGTTGAGTAGCCAATCAGAATGCAGCATTTGTAATAGACCATGGTCAGTTTCTACTAAGAGCGAATAGTCAACGAAGGCGAAGCCTGAGTTGACTATTCGCTCATAGACAATGAGGACGAGTTGTCTAATTGTTTTAGTAGAAACAAATTAGTGGACTATTACGAATCATGCATTCTCAAAAAAATTATCCAAAAACTCATCTGAAACCTCCCCAAAACGAGAGTTTTCTGCCATTGTTTTCAGCGCGTTTCCCAAACGTTGTCTATCACGAATAGACAACGGTTGAGTAGCCAATCAGAATGCAGCATTTGTAATAGACCATGGTCAGTTTCTACTAACAGCTGTTAGTATCAACCAACTAGTGGTCTATTACAAATTCGGAGAGCAACTCTACATTTTGAATGGGAGACTTCTACAAACACAAAAAGGTTAAACTATCTTGAAATTTGGAACAATGTTAGAAAGGTTGTTTATGGTTGATACTAAAACAATTAGACAACTCGCCCTCGTTGTCTGTGAGCAGATAGTCAACTCGGGCTTCGCCCTCGTTGACTATCTGCTCATAGACAACTCGTTCTCGTTGTCTAATTGTTAAATAGAAAACTCAGGCTGGTTGTTTCATTGCTCCAGGATTCAATTTTTGCTCGCTTTTTTCATATTCGCTTGCTTTCGGTGCGAATGCAGATCAATAAAATGGGTGGTGGGGGTTGGGATAATTATGGCGAGAATTAATTTTCCAAGCAAAACACGATGAGATAAATGTTTAAAATTTTAGACAAGAAAAAGGTTACATTTTAGAATTTAGAACCTCAGGCTTTGAGTTCGTTTCTCCTTCGTATCTTCCTCAAAGGTAAGGTAATTATGGTCTTGGTAAAACATGTGTTAATATACACATTGCTGTAGTGAATGTGGGAGAGCTTGGAGTAGACAGATGATACGTGGACGATCGTCAAGCTCATATCCTTAGAAAAATGATTCTGAGTCCCGGACAGGAATCGAAGCTGTAACCTCACCACAATCAGAACGTTACAGGTTCGATTCCTGTCCAGGACTCACAATCATTTTTCTAAGGATACGAGCTTGACGATCGTCCATGTATCGCCTGTCTACTCCAAGCTCTCCCACATTCACTACAGCAGTGTGTATATTATCACATCCAAACATTACCGATATATAGTGACTGCCGTGTAGGCAGTATATATATATATATATATATATATATATATATATATATATATATATATATATATATATATATATATATATATATATATATATATATATATATATATATATATATATATATATATATATATATATATATATATATATATATATATATATATATATATATATATATATATATATATATATATATATATATATATATATATATATATATATATATATATATATATATATATATATATATATATATATATATATATATATATATATATATATATATATATATATATATATATATATATATATATATATATATATATATATATATATATATATATATATATATATATATCAATCGAATCATTACATTGTAACCTTCGCTCTCCATCTGAGTCTCGGTGGCTCAATGGTTAGAGCGTCTCACCGGCAATCAGAAGGTTACAGGTTCGATTCTTGTCCGGGACTTGGTAAAACAGTTGGTAAGTTGTAACTATTTATACGAGCATTAGGCTAAATCATCAGAAAATTCCAATGGTTTTTGTGCACGCGGGGAACGTATACTTAGTGATCTTTACTAGCTCGGATCGTCTCTCATCCTAATTTGATTCAAACCTTGCGAACAGAGAGTTCCCAGCACTTCAATTGGTCTAGAGGCAGTGCTCTGGCATAATTGTCACCGCCTAGCGCGCTAACTAGAAGCTTTGTTGTTTGAGCTGAACATTAAAAATTACTGCAAACAGTAGTTTTGCCCAAATTTCGCAAAACGTAACAGAAACACGGCTTTTATCCAATCCGAAATGTAATTTATAAACGTAACTTTAATCTTTATATCACGTGTCGTTTGATGTAGAATAAACATTCCTCTCAACTTTACGGCGTTATCGTCTGGTAATGTTCACGGCATGGCCTTCTGGTTCGACGTGGCGTTTCACGGAAGCACGTGAGTCTCTCGATCATTTCTAATGTAGTTTTGTAACATGCGTCGTTTAACCTTTGCTATATATATAATCCGTAAGGAAAACAGGTAAGAAGTTTAATGTGAAAAATTTGCAGCTTGATATTTGTAGCTCGTTAATTTGTTGCAGTACAAGCTGTAAAGAACTCGGGTAAAATCAGGGGACACTGTAACCACTGAGCCTCCTGGAATAGACCTCTCTCATAATGGAGACCAATTTAAATATTCCTTTATATGCATCTTTATGTGCATCTTTATGTGCATGTCCTAAAGGACCTCGTTTGTGTGTCAGCAATTCAAAAGAATCTTCGCTTGCTAACGAAGTTATAAAGGTTAATTTAAATGCGCATTAAAGAATATTTAAAATGGCAGCCATTATGAAAGAGGTCTATAATAAAGGGGTTTGCTATAACCCGGGCGATAATCGAGGATGAGCAGGAAATCTTGTTGGTCAGCAGTCACATTAACTGGATATCAAGGGATCGAGGTATACGATCGTCAAAATTTTGTTACTTAACCATGCAAATAACCGCTAATCCTATAACCCTGCACCTTCCGCCTAATGAGTTTTCTAACCCTGTACATCAATTTATATTCCTTTGAAGTTATCGGTTAACCTTTCATGTTACTCCATCACCAAATAAATCGAGCCAAAACAACTTAGATCCTAACCCTAACCCCCCAGCTAATGAGTTTTCTAACCCTAACCCCCCGCCTTAAGTGTCTTCCTAACCCTCCCACCTCGATTCCCTTGATGTTATCCAGTGATGTTTATATTGGTGATGGAGTAACATGAAAGGTTATCCAAGTTATCCAGTTAATGTGACTGCTGACCAACAAGATTTCATGCTCATCCTCGATCATTGCCCACTCCTATAATAAACACTTAATGGTCCCGAAGGAAACAGTGAATAATTCTCGATGTTTCCCGAGACGGAGTCGAGGAAAACATCGAGATTCGCGGGAATTAAGTCTCACTGTAAGTCATTATTAAGTGGATCTGTTATATAACAATAAATATTCATAGTACTGCAGAAAATATTGACACGCTGATCACGTGCGCACGAGGGGAACATTGCACTGTTACCCTCTGACTTCCCAGTTGTTCCCGCTCGCCTATAACGCTCCATGCTCACCGCCACCTTATATATAGTAGGCAACAGTTTGTTTGTTACATGTTATATGTGATCATGTGTGAACCAATGAAAGCGTGTCTTATATAAGCAAGGAAAAAATAGAGCTATATAACAATTGCAGTTAACGAGTTACAAACATCACGTTGCAAATTCGTAACATTAACCAAACCATTTGACTGACAATTACATGTCAGACTCGAACCAGTACAAATATCGAAGGTAACCTTGCTCTGTCACCCGAGTTATGCAAGTCGCTTACTGGTTAGAGTCTGGTTAGTAATCAGAAGATCGCAGGTTCGATCCACGTTTGGGGCTCAGGATTTTCCTGTGTCGTGAAAGATGTATTACTAGACTGAACGGAGTTTATTCTTACGTCTTATAACGGTAAAAATGGTGCAACGATTGGAGAAATCTTCCTCGCTGTCATTTTGACCATTTCACAGCATGTATTTATTACATGCTGCGACGATTAACGCGAGAACCAAATTCAATAATTGTTTTATTATGCATTTATTGTGTAATGATATCACTGAATAAAATAACTAGGTAAACGACCAAACTATAGTAAACAACGTACAGAATAAAGCTTTCTAGTGCCAAGTGCGTTTCACTACAAAAATAAAACAGAAAATTCGATAAATATGCCGAGAGAAATTGTCAATAAACTCTAAAGTCCTGTTAAAGAGGGTTTCTTTTTCACATTTGTGTTTCATGAAAAGGATTTTCACAGAACCGGTATAAGTTCATCCTGCTATATGAAACTCATATATCATGTAAACATCCTCTAAATCGGGAACGAATGGCGAAAGATAATCAATACGAGTGCCTTGCTTTTGACTCATTGGGGCTTCGGGATTGCTTTGGTATATGACTTCCTAAGTAGTGCACTTATCGAACGTTTTCGTGTATTTATTATGGCTGAATGAGAAATGGTTCGTGGTTTGGCGTGCTCAATTAAATCATGAGTCATTATTTTTATAACATCGAATAATTACTACTTATTGACCGAGCGTGAGGTCTGTACTAGTGAAATATCGGACCGACGTTTTTAGTACAGACCGAGCGAGCCGAGGTCCGTGCAGAAAACGGAGGTCCGATATTTCACTAGTACAGACCGAACAAGCGAGGTCAATAAGTAGTTTATTATATGACCACAAATGTTGTGAACGTTCTGTGAAAACTCTACAGTGTTAGGCTCGTATTCGCCACCATCTTTTTTGCGAACTAAACCAAAATGGCAGAGATGTTTTCCAATTTTTAAAGTACTTTCCGTTTAGCTAGATTCCTAAAATTTCTACCTCGAATAGTATTTTTCATTTGCTTTTGTTTGACATATTGTTCAAGGTTGTGCGTTAAGTATAGTTGAAAAAAACCACCTGAAATTCTACATTACCTGCGAGAAGTAAATGTTATATTACCACGAACAATGTTACGAACGTTTTGGACATTTTAAAAAGTTTCACATAATGCGGAAACCTGAGCTATATATCAAATGAAAGCTTATAAAATTTCTAACAACATACCTGCACGATATATTTCAACAATGAGTAGTTCTGAAATTATTATCCATCTTGTTGCATATAATGACATGAGTTTCATTTTGTTTATAAAATATTCCGGACCGCTCAGGAACCAATCAAATTGCCGGATTTCACGTTCCGGACCGCTCGCGAAAATAGTCATATAATAAGACACCTTATTATATGCATGACAAAATTACTGCATTCTGATTGGTTGAGAGGAGTACAATTATTTGATTAATTGTGCTGCAGTACAATTAATGAATTTCCCAAAACAAACAAAATGGCGGATCAAATTTTCTCATGCACATAATAAACAAGTAATCATGATATTGCTCGTATAATTAAGGATTTACACTACTCGTGATATTAGAAAATTGTGCCAATTGCACTCGCCTAACGGCTCGTGCAATTATGACACAATTTTCAAGTATCACTCGTACATGTAAATCCTTAATTATACTCGTTGTCGTATGATTACCTATACATTACAAATAATGAAAAACAAGCTTTCTCCTTACGAAAGCTGAACGGTCGCTTTAAATTGCCGTGCTCCATCAAGAAATGGATAACGCACGACAGCCAATCAGAAGCGTGGTTATATCAAATCTATGCTAACCCTCTGATCAACTAACTGCCAGGATATTGTAATATTATTCCAATCTGTACGTGCTTCAGCCATTAGGGAAAGTGAAAATGATTGCCTAGTAAGATTTTTACCTTTTATTGTTTAACTGACCAATCAGCGCCAGATCTCGGTTCCGAAATGTAGTGTCGAGGTTTCCCCGGCCTCAGCTGCATGTAATCACATGACTCCGTATTCGTTCTGTTAAGGCGTGTTGCAAACGTTGTACTATTTAATTTTTTCCATGTTCTGCACTAATTATCTAAATTGGTCGATTTCAAAATTGGAGATTATTCACACTAAAGTAGACTGAATAATAAACCCCTCATCAAAATTGAAACATTGCAGTGAAACAAAACTACATCAATTAGAACGAGCCAGCAAAAAATACTTCATCTCGGGTAATCGTGGATAAAATCGAGTTTTCACGTTTTTCGCATACACGAGCAGAAGATTCGAGTTACAGTCCGCTTAGCTTTTTTGCACGAGTAATGTGGAGTAACACATACATGTGGCGTTTATACAGCACCAAAGCTATGAAAACACTTGTAACCTTTAAACTGGGGCCGGTTGCTCAAAGCCTGCTGGATAACGTATCCGCTTAAAAAGTCCTACTCATGGATAAATTCGCTCATATACGATTTATCCACCAGATAGCGAGTTATGAACAACCGACTCCAGTTGTTTTGCAGCCAAATAATATGAAACTAGAGTGGTACAGGTACAGGTGGTGTGTTAGGTAGTGAACTGCCAAAATAAAGGAATGAAACACTAACGTTTGACGAAATGCCAAACGATCTCACTGTTCATATATGGCCATCAATGAAACGTGAATGGTGCGTGGTGAACAGCCCACTATTTGTGTTGGTACATGCTGACCTTTTCACACATTGTGATCTTTTTGGAGAAATCAGATATTTTAGAATTTCCCAGACGAGTTTGGCGATAACAGGGAATAAAAGGTAATCAGGACTAAATTCAAAATAAATATCTGACCAGTGTAGTCATGGGTCAAGTATTTCATTTCAATTTTGTCCGGATTACCCATGATTCCATGTTATCGCCTAGCTCGTCTATTGGACGCAGCCAATTTGACTGAAGTGATCAGTGGATTTTTTGTTTTGTTTTTTAAATGTTACGTCAAAATTGTTAAAAATTGACTTCGCGACGTCAAAAATGAGAGTAAAATTTCGACCCATATTCACCTCGAGTCCTCAAATTTCAATACGGCAATGTTCTAAAACAAAAGCGTTATTTCTTGATTACTGCTGCAATTATCGTATCACTATTAGCATTTTTAAAGACTGCAAACATGCCTTTTTCCAAGCGACTATCCACGTCTACTATCCAAGCGACTATCCAACGGACTACTATCCAAGCGACTATCCACGTTTTGTTTCGCTGGAAATGGGACACGGAGAACATGAATAGGGTTCACGATTTCCGTTCGTCTTGTAAGTAATCTCAAACTCATTAATAATTCATGAATCGTAAACAAAGGAAATCATCACCGAGACGGAGATTTGGATATCGGAGGAAGAAATTACACAAATTAAGCCAACTTTCACCTCGATTTTCTCTTAAATTACTGATTTGTTTGAGATGTAATATGAAACACTCGGTAGTGTGTTTCATCAGGATATCCAAACACCTTGAAGTTTGTTAAAAAACCTCCGCTTCGCCTCGTTTTTCAACCAACTTCTCGGCGTTTGGATATCCTAATGAAATACTTTTCCTCGTGTTTCATGTAATATATCTCAAACTCATTAATTCATGAGCCGAAAACAAAGGAAATCAGTACCGAGACGAACAACTAGATTCCTGGTCTTAATTAGCATAGGATTTTGACAATTTCTACCTCAAATTTCTCTTAAAATACTGATTCGTTCGAGATGTAATATCAAAAACTCGAAAGAGTGTTCCATCCTCTATCTAGTCACCTCGAATTCGGTTAAAAAACTCGGCTATCACCTCGTTTTTCAACATACTTCTCGGAGACTGGATATCGGATGAAACACTCTTTCTCGTGTTTGATCTATTACATGAAACACGAGGAAAAGTATTTCATTAGGATATCCAAACACCGAGAAGTTTGTTGGAAAGCGAGGCGAAGCCGAGGTTTTTTAACAAACTCCGAGGTGTTTGGATATCCTGATGAAACGCACTACCGAGTGTTTCATATTACATCTCAAACAAATCAGTATTTTAAGAGAAAATCGAGCTGAAAGTTGGCTTAATTTATGTAATTTCTTCCTGCGATATCCAAACCATCGTCTCGGTGATGATTTCCTTTGTTTTCGGCTCATGAATTATTAAAAAGTTTGAGATGTAATATATGAAACACGAGGAAGAGTGTTGAAATATCCAAAAACTGTGTGTTGAATGCACTTCTCACTGTTTGTATATGTGATGAAACACTCTTAAACGTAAGAGCGTTTGATATATATACCATCTCAAACAAACCTGTATTTGAGGAGAAAATTGAGAACTGAAAATTGGGTTAATTTATGTAAGTTTTTCCTCAATAACCAAACTCCCCCGTCTCGCTACTGAATTCCTTTGTTTTATCTTTATGAATTATTAATGAGTTTGAGATTGATACTAATTATATCTATCTATTCGAGCGCGCTCGGAGGGATGGATACTAATCATAATCATAGACCTTATTAAAATTATTTTTAAGAATCCTTTTCAATTTCGTACATGAAAACGAGTTCATAAAGGCCAATTTATATGTATATAAAAGAATATTAATTCGGCGGCCATTTTTGAAAAAGGTCTATAATCAAATCGTAAATTTAATTTCAAAGAAATAACTTCCTACTTCCAAGATGCTGGTCAGACAGTTGTTTACAAATAGTCACGAAGTATATTTTTAGTCGGTATCCGGGCCATTTTACTTGGCATTTTACGTGTGTATATTCAGCTCCAAACACTTCTCCTTAAAGGTTTTTAAGCTCTTGCACTTATTCTCAGGTTGGGTGGGAAATGTCCACAAACAAATCCGCCATGTTTTATTCAACCCAATCTCTTCCTCAAATGACTATATACAATTAATATAATTGTAAATGCGTGGCAAATTAACTGTATCAGTCAATTTCAACGTCGATTAGGTACAAGTTCTCACCCGAGTGTTTTGTTCAAAACGGCACCACGAAGCTTAAGAACTGCTCTACTGGTCAATTTTTAACAGTTTAACTGTAGGCTGACCCTAATCCTAGTCTTGACCCTAATCCTAATTCCTTGCGGATATGAAATCGTTAAAAACGGGTATGTAAGCGCCATTTTTATTTTACTCGGCCGAGATTTCGTCTGGCTTAAACTCACTCAACCCTAGTTTTTACTGCCTCTCGTTAACAAATCGAAGTTCAAATTGACTAATGCAGACAATTTTTCGCGCATTTATAATTAGTGTATGTCAGTTAGAGGAAGATATATTGGGTTGTTTTTATCGTTATTTATGCAAGATCTCAATCAACCTCTTCCCAGGGTCATTTATGACGCGGGCGGGCACAATGTGGTGGCTAAATCATCTGCGCGTGAAGTGAAGGCTAAATCATCTGCGCGTATATATATATATATATATATATATATATATATATATATATATATATATATATATATATATATATATATATATATATATATATATATAAAGGGGAACTATAGTCAAAAAATAAATTACTTTTAAATAAAAGACCTTTAAGTATAATGTTTAGAAATGTTAATAGTTTTGCGATATCTGTTCTTGTACTCGAGAAATAACGATTTTATTCTCGTATTTTATGCTTCTGCATGGACATTTTAGAGTTTGCTCGACTGCTCAAATTCCATCTTCAGCAGGGTTTTCTTTTTAGTTTTGACGTCATTGAGTGCTTGTCTTTTGTTCCTGGCACTCAATGACATCAAAATTGAAAATAAATTCCCGCTGTACATCGAGTCTGAGCCGTCTAGCAAACTCGAAAATGGTAAAATACAAGAATGAAAACGTTATTTCTTGAGTACAAGAGCAGATACCGAAAATATATTAACATTTTAAAATATTATGCTTAAAGCCTTTTATTTTAAAGCAATTATTTTTTTACTACAGTTCCCCCTTTAATGTAAGAATAGCGTTTTCTGCATTCCTACACAGTAATATCTCAAAAAAATATGTGGTTAATAATATTTCGAAAACGCTACACCACGGGCGGAGAGGGAGGTTGAGCACGCCATTTATTCTAGTCAGCGGCAAGCAATCGTCTTGGTAGGTACTTCATGTATGGCTAAAGCTGGTTACTTCATGTAAGCCTGTCCCCAACACAACTAATCCTAACCAAAATGTTGTCCAAAACCATTTTGTGATCCTAACATGAAGTAGCAACCCGTCTTCTGGACGATCCTTTTATTAGTATTAAGGTTAGTAATTGGATTTTTACTTAGCTTTCCTATATCACGGGGTTAGGGTAAGAAAACCCATTGGACGGAGGGTTAGGATCTAAGTTGTTTTTGGGTTAGCATGCAGTTCTATGGTGTATATCATTGATATACATCATAGAACTGCATGCTAACCCATATCATATCATAAGTGCCGCTGACCGCGATAAATGGCGTGCTCACTCTCCCTCTCCGCCCGTGGTGTAACGTTTCCCATAATATTTGATCAATTTCGAATAATAAACGTTTTTGTCCAAGTGGTGAAAGTTACTCTGCTTGGAAGGAACGTGTGCACGTTAACTAATGCTGAAAATATAGTGCTTATTGTTAATCTGGCCTTTGCCAGCGCCATTTCCTGACGTCAGATTATTTTGCCTGCCACGTTTTGTCCCAGCCCCCTCAAAAGGCCTTTGATGTATATTGTTGGAGTTTTAATGTTGAGATAAGCGAAGTGGATTGTACGTGGAAATCGAATACGGAGTCTTGTGATTCCTAGGTGTTGTCGCTAGTTGTAAGACTAATTGAAATAACGTTTTCAGGCGATCGGTGTGGCTGTCAACAGCACCACAAGAACCTCTAACGCACTGGTACCAGGTATTTCAATATAGCTTCAAGATCATTATTCCAGGATCGCTAGGACAGATTTTAATAACGCCAGTATTTAGAAAATAGAAAACATATACAGTTTCATATTGAAACCGAACCGCAGATTCGTAGGTCTAGGTATTGATAGTTTCTGAAGCACACTTGAGCTGTTTGTTTTTTGTACCAGTTTCTTTTGCTTTCTTCTTTCCCTTAGTGTCTGAATATTTTTCACATTCGGAATACGCTGCGCCTATGTTTAAATTATATGCAATATATAGTATAAAGGCACGTTTACCTACTGCGATTAATCTGGCCGATTTGGTATCCTGGTATACACGTTCTATAATCATAAAAATAACAAGGAGCGTTCGCGGAACAAATGCCCTACAGTGTCCCAATATTTTTATCAGTGAATCCACTACAAAACATGCACCAAGATACGAAATCGGCACGATTAATCGCAGTGTATAAACGTAACTTTTAAAATGATTTGCTTAGCTCTGCGTAAACACCCGTTTGATTCAAAACAGAGGATTTCCTTCCCATAAACCTAGATAACATAAATGCCTATCTCACGTTTGGGTATTTTACATATTCGTAGTATTTGGGTCTTCCTGAGCAAAATCATAATATATCTTGTCAGCCGCAATTTCATCTTCGTGGACTTTTTGCTGTTAAAGCTGTCGGATGTGATGGCCCAAAGGCATTTCTGTGCAAGTAACAAAACAAAACCGGTTTGGAATGCCTCTTGTGACTTTATCACATCCGGTAACTTTGACAGCGAAAAACTCGACGAAGATGAAATTTTCGGCTGATAATATATTTTTGATTTTGCTCAGGAAGACCCAATTATTATGGATATGTAAATCCCCAAACGTAATATAGTCACTTTAAAGGTTTCTATACGTTTAATTAAATCAAATTTGATTCAAATATCCCATATCAGTACTCCTCCTTCGTATTACTTTGTTTCATCTAAATAAATATAAAGAAATTTAAAACTAGAATATGATAAAATTCTTATCTACCAATTTTGCGACGAAGAAAACATTTTGTTTAGGCAAACGTTGTCAAATAAAACTGTCAAGAAACTTTGTAAAAGAAAGATATTCGTGTTTTCTGGGCTAAATTATAAATACACGATAAAACTAACTGAATCCGTCGCCTCAGATAAAGTAAGAGCATTTATTTTACAGATAAACTACGCCGAGTATTCTTACTTAGTGTTCCTATGTCGTTGAAATTTGCATTGATTACCTTGCAAATTTGGTAAACTTTAATCACGCAAATATAAGAAATTTCCAGCACAAAAAAAACAAGAAGTCAGGAAATTCTAACAGGTAGTTCAAAACAAAATCTTTTTGGAAGATTTCCAAATTTCCGAGTAGCTTTGCAACGAAGTTTTCCAAATTTGAAAGGTAGTAAGAACTCGGAGAAGCAGCGCTCGACGTTGTTTTCTTGTAACTAGTTTCCTTGAAAAGACCAATAAGAGCGAACTCCGCTAAAACGTATATAATAAAAACTAAAAAACTTAAACCTATTTATTCGTATTGCAACAAGCTTATTTCATTAAAGTGCATATAACGTCTGTGGAGATTTAACATATTTGTAATCTATGGATTCTCCTGAGATAAATTGTAATATATCTTGTCAGCTGAAAATTTCATCTTCATAGACTTTTTTGCTGTTAAAGTTGACGGAAATGATGTCATAGCGGGCATCTGTCTATATGAAAACCTCTTTACAGATTCCCGCTATGACGTCATTTCCGTCAACTTTAACAGCAAAAAGGTCTATGAAGCTGAAATTTTCAGCTGACAAGATATATTACGATTTTTCTCAGGAGAATTGACAGATTACATATATGTTGAATTCCCACAGACGTTATAGGCACTTTAAGGTTTTCAACATCTTTGGATGGGTAAGTGCATTTCCTGATGACCTTTCTTTCTTTTGTAACCAGGTACGGTGTCTGTTGCCCCAACCTGTACATGTGAGGAGTGGACAGATATTACGTGGACATGTCTCATTGGTCGCCAACAAAAAGTAAGAATGTCTGTGCAAACGTTACAAACCACAATACCTTGCGAATCTTCTGCGCGAAAGGTATAGTCCAAAGTCCGCACTAGATACGCACAAATGCGCGCCTATTAGCTTGAAGTCCAGCGGCAACTTGCGTGTCATATTAGTTAAAGGGTGTAGTTTTCGGGTTGGTGTTAGGCTTAGTATTTGGGTTAGCAATAGGGAAAATTTTGAATCCGGTGTCCCAGGAAATTTGTCCCGCCGTAATATCGCCCCCCTGGGGGACAAATTTCCTAGGAATATCGCCCCCCTTTAGGAATTTCGCCCTCCTCTTTAGTAACAACACGTATCTTCTGTCATTCGAAATAAATTAAACTATTTCCACTTGTCAGCAGCCAAAACGGCAATGTCGAAGCAAGCCAATTGTCAGTTGTGACTCAGCGATTGGAAAACATCTTTCTCCTAATGTGCATGGGTTTTGTTTTTAGTATGTTGTTAAATATAGCGTCACTTCATTAATGGGGGTGACGTTATTCAATGTTTTGTTGATAAATTGTCCGCCGAAATGCATTATCCTTTTTTATTTTAATGTTTTCTCTACTTTTTTCTTAACTCTGACTCTGCTAAGTTTTGAACACTTCTTTTAAGAACTATCCAACATTCCTATTCACCTTCATGAATGCATTTTCCAAAGCAATATTTAATTTTGTCACCACGACAAAATCGTTATTTTAAGAACTCTTTTCTGGTAATAATATAAACAGAGGTGAGGGTAGCTACGTCATGAATATGAAGCACAGCCCAGAGAATTAAAAAGCGATTATAAGATAAAGTTAAAACATCACACACAATAGGAAGCTCCGATCCACGGATCCAGTCCTATTTTAGAGATCTGTGGAAGAGACCAATGCTCTGCAACTGACACTATTCAAATTCTGGACCCTTTTGTTCATATTGTTGTTTTGCATGTGTGAGTCATCGTTCATTGTTAAAAAGTGGTCACCGCGAAGGCCATTGTTAACGATTGCTATTGTTGAAATTTGTTGAAGTCCAATACCTATAAAAAGACTAAACTAGTCCTCTGAACCCGTGTCTCAACTAATATATTTTAGTATTTTTTTGTAAAATATAAAATTTAATAAACAATGTTCTTGAGAAGTTTTGATTTTAAAACGAAATGAGGGGGGCAAATTTCCTAGAGGGGGGTGAATATCCTAGGAAATTCGCCCCTAGGGAGGCGAATTTCCTGTGACACCGGAATTGACTTGTAATGACACGTATGTTGCCCGCCCGGCTGTTATCCAAGTTATCCCCGACATATATATGTCGTATATGCAGTTTATTTCTTGATTGAGGCGAATGCTTGAACTGACAGATAAAGCGTCATCAACAAAATATGTTTTTCAAACCCAGTGATGCGACTTCTTATTTGGGCACAGGTGCCGTTCTTATTTGGTAGTGGAGAGTAAAGCCTTGATCAAACGACAGTCGATGAGAGTTGGCCGGCGAGAGTTTTTCCGGCGAGAGTTTTTCCTAAACTCTCATTGCTCGGTCAAACGAGCACGAGAGTTGCATGAGAGTTGATGAGAGTTTAATCATTAAAACCGCTCTTTAATAATTAATTTAAGTAATCGCAAACTACTCCATTTTCCCCCGATTTCCTTGACCTTGTTTTAGCTCGTTGCTTCCACACTTCTCTTTCTTTGTTTTTTGACGCTTGTCAAGTTGCTGACAGTCCGAGTCACTACTATTACTGTCACTTGTCGATGATATGTAATAATATTTTCTTTTTTTTCTTTTTATTATGGGTAATGACTTCAACGTCGTTTGTTTCTGGTTTATCTTGAGGCTGAGTTTCAGAAAAACGCTCAGAAACGTCAGCCATTTTGTTGAGCCTGCCACTGCAAAGTGCAAACCGCTAGCCGTTTATAACTGTCATCGACTCTCGTGCACCGGTCAAACGAACTAAAACTTTTGAAGCAGCTCAAAGTGGATGAGAGTTGACGAGAGTGCATGAGAGTTGATGAGAGTTGGCGGTCAAACGCAAGCGTGAGTTTCAACTCTCATCAACTCTTATCCACTCTCATCCACGTTTGACCAGACCTTAATGTATATTGTGTTATTAAGGATAGAATAAACACTTTATTACCAGGTCTATCTCTATATGGAAAAAACTGATTCAATTAAGATGGTGATCTTAAGGACCTTAAGCAAACTATTATAATATTATGTAATATTATATAACTATTATAATATTAACTTTATCATTAATATTATCGTTAATATTGACGTTCACTTCTATTGTATCATTAATATTATTATTAATATTATCGTTAATAGTATAATAATATTGTTCTTGCTTAAAGAGCGAGTGTCAACCGTCGTGCATTGCGCGTTTGTGTTTATCTTTCCGTACGATCACGAAGTGTTTCGTTGCCAACTTGACGTGGTAAATACTCCGGAAATTCACCGAGTCTTCTCACAAAACCCTACTTCTTATTCATCTACAATCTAAATACGCCGACTCAGAACCTGATTTTTTTGTTTGACGTCGTCACTTGGTCTTGCTTGTTGGTCTTGCACGCTTCGCGTCAGTCAAGGTTGACATAATTCGAAACGAAAGTCAAGAAAACGTCGAGTTTTGTAAAAAATGCAGAAGTAATTACTTTCTAAGGTATATCTTCTTTCAATTAAAAGACAAAATGAATAATTTATATCAAGGATTGACAAGATATTTACGGATGCAGTTCACCAATGGAATTTCGTGCTTCGAAAAATGCCCGACCGACCGAGTGGTTGACACTCACTCTTTAAGGTTTTTTTCATTTTTTTCGATCAATCGAATATTTCGTCAAAAATACGGATGATGAATGATTTTACATTTACTCGAGTAAGCAACAATGTCGCCGTTCTACACACTACGTCACCGAGAATAATTTAAAAGATATATAGATTAATGATGACCTGAAAAATTTCAACACAACCACCGCGAACTCTTACGCTTTGCCAGCTTCTTAAGCCCGTTTTCTACTTCACCATTTTGCTCGCCGCTAGCGAAATATTTCCACAATGACATCATTTTTTTTCAGTGTCGACCAATGAAAACGGGAAAAAATTATGTCATCGGCGAAATGTTTCTCTAGCGGCGAGCGAAATGGTGAAGTGGATAAACGGGCTTTAAGTTCGCTTTGGAAGTTAAAAATGTTGGAATTTCGTACGCGTGGAAAAAGCAGACGTAGTGGAGAACAATCTTAACGTTGACAAACTGAATGCAAGTGCTTTCAGTTCATTATAACTCTGAATATCCTTGGTTTGTTTTTAAAACAAATTTCAAGCTAGGTATCTAACATTAAAGTTCTGTTACTTAATGACTTCTATTGACAACAATAACCAAGGTGGGCTCCGTTTATTTACATCCTGTGTCACATTTACAGCTCATACGGCTCCTTATATATCTGATTAGGGACGATATTATATAATTCGTGGAGAAGTCGTTGCTGATCGTGTTATCCAAACTGGCCTTTGTTTATTGAATAATTTAAAAGTTTAAACATTTGTCGCGAAAAGTTAATATTTCCTTGTTGTGTTTTAAGACAAAGCTACGATGTCGAAATGGAGGTAACTGTGGATGGGTCGAACATCGTGTCTCGTAATACCTTGGATTTAAAAAACCCGTACTTCAGATACAACGGTACACAAACCAGTCCACCTCCCGGAAATAATACGACGTCTCCCACTGACACGTACTGGTCGAGCATCCCGAACAACGTTGGATCACTCGTCAACCACGATCTAACAACAGGCGGAGTGCTTAGCAACGGGGTGGTGAACAATCCCGTCTACGGAATGGGCAGCATTAATCCTGTTGCTATTCCAGGTAACGTGATGAACTTTTGAATAGGATGGTGGAATGTGTATGTAGGATGAGTGGTAGATTGCCAGAAACGTCGCACACTTGTTAAGAACTAGAAAACGTATCCCCATGCCTCTATTGATATATACAGACATGGGGAAGTTGAAAGAACATGAGAGAAGTGTGTAAAACATAGAAGAGGTTAGAGGAGAGATGACTTTGTGGGACCTTTTCCGAAAATGGCGCCCAGTACGTCACTGTCTGCTTCGGAAGCCAACAGCGCTAAATTCTAGAATACCCGTCCACTTTTGCTATTTGCATCTGTTGACAGTTAGTAAAAGGGTCAAATTACGGAAAGTTCATCATATACAATTGCTTCGTTCTACTTTAAAACCCCATTTAATTTGATTAACTAACAACAATTACACACAATATAAACCTTCGACATTATATTTAAAGAGATTTTAGAGTAACTTGGTTTCTATTTCTGCCTTTAAATGCGGTTTCAAAAGTGGACGGGTATTCTAGAATTGCTCCGCCAACAGTGCACCAACCCTAACCAACCCTAACCCTAACCAACCCTAACCAACCCTAATCCTAACCCTTTTCACGGTCTTCCGAAAGTCGACCAAGCCGACAGTGACGTTTTGGGCGCCATCTTCGGAAAAGGTCGCACAAAGTCATCCGATCAAACCTTTTCCGTAAAACACATGGCGATAGCCGAGTATAAAGACATAGATACTTATTTACCGGATGGGAGGTCCGTATAGAAAAATATTTGCCCGACGTTTCAGAAACTGCTGTAGGTCGTTTTTATGAGACCCAGGGCAAATATTTGTCATTCGGACGGACCAAAACGGTAAATAACATATCTATTTTTTAATTATACAAAGTAAAAGACTTGACGATACGTGGACGATCTTCAAGCTCATATCGTCAGAAAAATGATTCTGAGTCCCGTACAGGAATCGGCAATCAGAAGGTTACGGGTTCGATTCCTGTACGGGACTCAGAATCGTCTTCCACGATCGTCTGTCTACTCCGAGCTCTCCCACATTCACGACAACATTGTGTATATTAACGTAAAAGACTTGAGTTACTTCAGTTCGGTAAAACTGCATTATCATTTGGATAAGGAAAGAAAAACAAACCAAAATACTTTAGTTTTTGTATGATATAGTTATTTCTATAGCTTAGTTGAATCAAATTCTGTGTTAGTTTTCCATTTTCCAGTTAATAATGAAGCAAAAATCACGATAACAAATTTTAGCATTTAGGATTCCGTGACTGTGGTCAGATATCGCAAAAAACCGCCCTCAGGCAGCCAATCAAATTACAGGAATGCCTATGATTCCGCTCGCTCACGATTAATAAAAAATATAATAGCGTTATTTTTAGTAAGAATTCGTTGTCGCGATTGGCGGTCGTCTTCAAACCTACCGCTCGTGCCTGGTAACTACAATGTATTTGCTCGTCAATCCAATGTATTTGCGCTTCCATATAATGATTACGTACTACATACCCCTATCCTATTTTCTGATATTTCTGCAAGATCCAAGATCTTGCACAAGTCGCCATCTTTTTTGGTCTGATCAATTACGTGTGATATAACAAGCTGTGTTCTTTTTTTTTCTAGGTCAAATGATGGCGTCTGGGGGTATGTTGGTTAACGGATTGCAGACTGGCTACATTTTGGGAAACCATGGCTTTGGATTGGGCGGTGGTTACAACGATAATCCGTCTGGCAATGTGATGCGAAGATAATGCAGCTCGTAGATATAGTTAGAGACAGATTTTTTAAAGAGAAAATGTGTCCATAAATGGGCGGGCTACTACTACTACATGATTGATTTACCCGAATTCCCGACGTTTTGCATCGGAGTATCCAGTTCTTCTTCATGACATAATCCTTTACTGATAGCGGCGCTATCACGTGCGGATTACCACGTGCTGCATGTTGAACAAGCTTTTTCTACAAGTACAGTCAGCCACGTCGCGCAGTCAGTGATTGTTTGCGCATATCTGTTATATATAACAAGCAGAAGTACAGGTTGAGCAAATGCAGCTAAATGTATAGCCAATTCGAACAGCATCCCTCCAAATTCGCGATGCTTTCTGTGTAATCATTTTAAGGACCGAGCTTGGGGGAGGTGATCTGTGAATAGAACAACTCATGGTTTGGTGATCAGTGAATGCAAAATAAAACATTTGTATTTATTTGCTCTATTTTCTTGAGGCTATAAGGCGAATCTATATCCACATAAGAAGAGAATTTTAATTTGGCCGCCATTTTGGAACAAGGACTATTACTCGACTTATTTACCGACCAAAACATTTGCATTTTAAAACCGGTTTAGTTAATTAGTAACCACTTTAATGTCGAGACTGCTGCTGAGAAAAATGAGTAGTCCTGCGTAGGCCGAGTGGAGAAATTCAAATCGAATAGTTTAATGGTTGGTGTGCTCCGAAATAGTGTGTAGGAAGTCTAACGTTTCGAGCGAAGGTCCTTTACGTTTCACTTTTTGACGAAGGGCCTCCGTTGAAACGTAGACTTCCCACACACTATTTCGGCAGTACACCGACTTGTTAAACTATAAACTATGCTGATAATTAAATGTTTACGAGCCAGACTCTCATCAAGGTTTGATAACATTTTTGAAATACCTTCGGAATCGCTCAAAAAATGTTTTATCGTCCTGCGAAAGCTTCATATGTTGAAACGCAGAAAGCGAAATGGCAGGAAAAGGTAACATTGTTGCTTAAATATAGGTTAAAGTACGAGGGAGAGGTTTTTATTCAACTGTGAAGACCGAGGGCCGCTGGTGGGTCTTTACAGTTGAATAAAAACCGATACCCGAGTACTTTAACTAGTTTATATGCTCGGCAGACCATATTCTTTTATTTTTCGGAGGTTTTCAACATTAAAAATATATACAACTGAGAATTTGGTGTTATAGTGTGTTACCATTAAGAAATATATATGGATAGATGTGTGTGTTTGTTTAAAATATGAATTACGTTGATTTTGCAATGTGAATTTTAAGTAAGTTGTTTGGAGGTCTTTATTTTTAAAGGACATTGGCAACAAAAATTAAATTTGTCTAATATGAAAGAACTCGTAAAATGATAGAGCAACACCTTTTACAACTTTTCCGTATTTTACTTTGTGAAATATTTCAGTTTGTTTGATATGTAAATGAGATGGTGTCTGACGTCAGGTGTGGGGTGGAGAATTTTCACTCATTAAAATATTAGTTACATCTTCAAGTTTGTTCCACAAATTTACTCGAAAGTGTGAGTATAATAACTCCCCATGATAATGAACGTTGTAAACTTAGCAATCACTGAGATATAAAACATTTTTTAATGAGTGAAAATTCTCTACCCCACACCTGACGTCAGAGACCATCTCATTTACATATCAAACAAACTGAGATATTTCAAAAACGAAGTAAAATACGGAAAAGGTGTTACTCTATCATTTTACGAGTTCTTTCATATTAGACAAACTTAATTTTTGTTGCCAATGTCCTTTAAGTAAAGACTTGGTACTGGGTCTTTATTTTTAAGTAAAGACCTGCACTCCCCCGGGACTAATCAAATACCACCGCCTTCTTTGAGAATGAGGTTGTTACGCCAAAATTAAAACCGACGGAAAACAAATGAATATGGTCTGATGAGTTTATAATAAAAGGTTAATTTAAAAAAGGGACTTGAAACATGCCCCATGATGTGAAAAGCAAAACGCAAGACGCAGCAGAGTTGTTTTGTTAGTAGCGGTAATCACCGCCGTCGTCCGTCACACTGAACATTTCTCAAGACGTATTGCCGGACGATCAACTTTTTTTCTGCAATTTTACAAAGATTTTCCATTTATAAGTAACGGTTTTGTATATGATTATGATATTCCAAGAATTAATCAAATAATTCTCACTAATTAAAACTCGTGACTTCGTCCGATAATTTCGCTCAGACGAGTTACTCGTGATCGGACCGAAGTATAATCACATGCATCATAAAATGTGTTGCGCTGCGTAGGCAGTGTGGAAATACAAATCAAATATCTAAAAAGGTTGGTGTATTGCCGAAATAGGGTGTAAGTAGTCTAACGTTTCGAGCAAAGGCCCCGTCAGAGAGTGAAACGGTAAAGTGAAATAATAACTGAGTGAGACTTCTATAGAATAAATAATTGCGTAACACAAAAATAAGCCAATCGGGTACGAGAAACAACAAATAATGGCGAGATGTAAAAATAGGAAAGTCATTTGCTATTTTTACCGACAATCAGCAAATAGACCATACAAGGGATGCTAATGAGATAAAATAAGATCAAACAAATGTAAGGCTGGTTTACTGATCAACTGGTGTACTTCAATATGATTCGTAAAGTCCCCTTTACTAGCTGGATTTAAAAACTATCGAAAGCTATTGACTGATTATATTATATCAGTGCAGCCTATATATGAGATATAACGAGAAATTATATAGCACAGCTATCCCCGTAGGTATAGACACTATATACGAACTCGGTGTAGGGCTATTTGCTGTAAATTACTTGCGAGTCATTTTGCTGCCGCTTAAGAATTATTATATCACCATTGGTTCAGTTTCCTTTGTTCTCTAGTGGCCATTATATCTGATATCAACCTCATAAAATTATTCATGAGGTAACTTCACCAATGGTGATATAAGGCGGTTATATACCTTAGACCTCGGTGTTTAAGCGATATATCAACCCTCGGGCTTCGCCCTCGGGTTGATATATCGCTTAAACACCTCGGTCACGGTATATAACCTATACTTATATACTGCAACGTTAACCTATAAGGGAAAATGCGCGAAGCATCATATTAGCATACTGCATAGTGGTGATACGGAAATTATAAGTTCGACATTCCTAGAAAACCTCGCTTCTTCGTCACTTTCACTTGGTAGTGTATTACACCTTACTTTAATTTGGTCTGCTTTGGAAGAAATTCCTCAACTATACGGCAAACCAACTGAAAGAGGGAGACTTGACAGATGAGCAATGTGCAAGACGACTGTGCAAGAGACCAAAGAAGGTACCTGTCAAGCTAAAGCATCGATGATTATAGAGGATACCGTAGAATTCCGAAAGTAACGGCCCCCGTTAGCCGTTACTTTCGGATTTAGCAGCTCTTGGGGGGCGCTACTTTCGGATTGTTAAAATACGTTAGGAAGAAATGTCAAGTCTCCGTTCATCAGTAAATATTTACTACATTAATCCTATTTTCAACAACTTTCTGGGGATGACTCTAATTAACAGCTATTGAATTGACATAATTATCAAGCGATGAGTGGAATGAAATTTCCAGCATTTTTATCACCGATCTTACATCAAAGTTGACATGAAGCGGTGACCGACGTGTTCTGTTTACCAAGTGGGTTGGAAAGGCATGGTAGGAAACTCGGTAATTCGTTCCTTCCTTGATTAACTTTGCTGTTAATCAAGGTCTCGGCCTGTTCGAAGGCTCACAAATGTCTCTATTCATCACGGTTGGCTCGACAGTTGCATCGGACAGACTTTGCAAACTTTGTGCATGTTTATGGCAACCTGCGCTCGGTTCCACGAGTGCATCCTGGGAATTTCTCCTACGTTGGGCCCAATTACCTTGTGAACAAGATTCTAAGGAAATGTCCTGGCCCATGCTAGGCAGCTTACCCGCTGATCAAACTGTCAGATTTCTGGTTTCACGCAATTAAGGCAGAAGGAACATGGACTACTTTCTGGGGACTGCCAGATTCTGGTGGCATTGAACTAAGCTTCTCAAATTCATTAATAATTCATGACTTATCATAGCCAATCCATGAACGTATATCACATGCATGAGTTTTGATACCCAATGAAAACCTGTAGGAAATTTCCTAGTGAACTGGATCACATTTCTTAATCTACATATTAAAATAAAATCGCTATAGGAATACTCGTTTGAGAAGCTAGATCAAACACTCGTTTGTCGTGTTTCATCAGGGGACTCCAAACTCTCGAAAACAATAAAAACTTCGGGCTACGCCCTCGGTTTTCATTTGTTTTCTCGTGTTTGGAACCCCTGATGAAACACTCAATATTACTTCTCAAACTCATTAATAATTCATGAGCAAATTATTCAATCAGATCTTCTAAATTGAACCACGTGATGACACTAGAAATGCCAGTAAAGTACTGGGCAGAGGACAAGAAATAATATGTCCAGTCCAGTGCTGCGAATATGACGTCAAGAACTAATCGAGCATGAATACATACCGAAAGTTTAAGGCCGCAATGAAAACGCTAGCATGCTGTTATTCAAATAACTGAAGACAAATTTTCTGCACCAAATTAAATCATCCATGTAATTGATTTTGAGAAGTCATTCAAAGACCTCGAAATCGGACTAGACCGGGTTTTCAAGTACTCGTATTTGTTCAAATTCTCGGCCTTTAAATATTACGTCTTCACGGAGCTGGTTGATGCGCGCCACACACCTAAAGATGGCCTGGTTTCGGGAAAACGGGGAACGTGATTGGCTCGCCCGAGATTGCTAGCTGTGACGTCGGCAAAGATAACGCTGGTTATTTTTCGGCCAATACAACGGGGAATTATATGGACAATGGTATACAATAGTGTTGTTTGTCGTTTTCGTTTCGAAATTATGCCGATTCTATGGACGGCAAAGCGGATGGAGGGTCAGCGGACAGTCCCGTGAAGAAAAAGCAATCAGCCACTGATGAAAACTAGGCAATAAAAATAACTAAAAATATGGCACTCATATGATGGGAGCGTGGTTTCTTTGCTGCGATTTTTGGTCCGAGTGAAATGAAAACAAGGAATTCAAAACAACAAAAGAATAACAAAAATTCAAAATAACAAAATAATTCAAAATAAGATACAAGAAGGCGCATGTGTCGTTTGGTTTCAACGAGCCACAAACGAGTCCAACAAAAAGGAATGAAATCTATTTCAAAAATTCTTGGATATCCTTACTCAAACTAAAGAATGTGACTTATCGTGGTTTATAAATATAAACATAAAATGTTTATATATATAAATTGTACTTATTAACATTTGATCTAAAGGACGTATAAAAATTACAATAAAAATGAATATAATATGTAATAGATAGCATCTATCTAAACGTAATTTATGTAATAATATTAATGGTGTTGCCTCGATTTCGTTCGTTCTCACAGCTGGGTGATTTAATATAGCGTTGATGTTTAGCAGCTTTATTGGACACGTCTATGTGATATACTAATAAAAATACATAGATACAAGAAAAATAAAAGACGGGCCCCAGCAGGGTTTGCGCGAACGGGACACGGTCCCATGCGAAGCGCAGCCCTACGGTAGGAAAACATACATCATAAAAATACATGAAAGGGGCAATAATACATATATACATGAAAGTTTAAGCCCGATGACAGGGGCAGTCGCGCACAAGCGACCATGTGCAGGACATGTCTATATCAAAAGTATTATTAAGTGAAGAAAAACATAAGTTACAAAGAAAACCCTTAAAAAGAAGAAGCACTATGGAAAGTATGTAATGGGGCTAATTAACTTGCAAATAAAGTTCCAGGGTTTAACAATTATGTTAAAATACGAAGCTTGGAAAGTACTGGTTTTACAAAAAGTTGGGTTAAAATTACGTGTGCGGCCATGCTGCACAAACGAAACAAAACATTCAATATTAAAATTAGTAGGGCCAAAGATTGCTTTAAAGAAGAAAGTCAGGTCTTTTATTTCTAAATAAAAGAAATAGTTTAGAAATAGTTTTTGTTGCGCACAGATGACGTATTTGTCAATGTTTTTCTGAGGAGTCTATAATTAAATTCACGTTCTAAACAATAAGAAATGGCTAATTTGGGAGTCAGATTTGGTTTGTTTGTCTGAGTTTTGGTATATAAATAGTAACTGTGCGCATCGCTATTCCTCAACAGTAAATGCCTTCAAAACAGAGAAACTTTCTAATTTTTCCCCTCATTAGCATGCATGAGTGAACATGCATTGGTGACAGTTCGCAATGAATTTCAAACGGTACAAATTATATTTTGGCTAAACATGGTATTACAAACTAATACCTTGCATGATAATACGAATTAAGAAAGTATATCAATGTTTAAAGTATTGAATGAGATGGGACCGAAATCCCTCTCAAATCTTTTCACTTACAAATCATAAGCTGCGAGACATAGCTACAACTCTTTGCTTGCCACAGCCACGTACAAATAATATGAAAAAAAGTTTCATGTTTGATGGGGCATCCATATGGAACTCGTTACCCGCAGAAATTAGGGAGAGAAAATCGCTCTCATTATTTGTGAGAAAAATTGCTACTCATAAAAGTTTGTAACAATATCTATTAACAAACAATTCAAATAGCCAGGACTTATCTTCATTGTATATTGACATTACCATTTGGTAGTTAGTTTAAAAGTTAGTTAGTTTTCTGTACTGTATATAAATTTAATTTTTAGTTTCCTTATACACACCCTTCGTAGAAATCAGCATTTGCTGACGTTTTTAGCGTGTTGAAATAAGACTATCGTCATCATATCATCATCATATGATCTGACACTTGTAATTAACCACCATTCACAGAGTCTAACTGTCAAATATTAACTTTAATATACCCTAGTGCACTACCGGCATGCACCAAGAACGAGTATTTTGATTGGCCATACGTAATTTACTAATCATTAGATATCCAAAAACTCCGTTATGCTTGCGTTGTATTCGGTTTTCACGCTCACAACGCAAGCTCTAGCCTGCGGGCAGGCTACGCAAGCCCTAGTATAAGCACAAGGAAAAGGAAACGTTTTCATCCTTGTGCTTGCGTCAGTGTTTGCGCTTGCGTCGAGCCTGTTTTCGCTGTGAAGTAAGGACTCTTGTGCTTGCGTTTGTTTCGTTCGTGAAAACCCGGCTTTAGAGCGCTAGTCTAAAGATCCAGCCGAAAGTTGCATTTCAGTTTTTGATGTAGACATACCATGTACTTGGTCTCTTGTTCGTGACTGCCCTTGTCACAGATATTAATTAGTTTTTCTTATGTCATTTTTATGTATATTTGTATATAAAGGGGGGTGCCTCGCATGGGCTATTAAGACCCGTTCGCACCTTTCCCGTTTGGTTTATATACTTGCATGTCGTTTTATTTACTTTTTCCAATAAATTTATTACAGCAGTTTCGTAACTGGTCCGGAATGGAGCTGTAGTTTGTGTTCTATATTATGGAAAAATCTTGGACAACTAATAAAAGACCAGAGACAGATAGTCTCTGTCGCCTACAGTAAAACTACTGATCAGCGTGGTCTTAATTTGATAAGGCAGGTCAAGTTGAGGCAACCAAAGGCTGGTGTGGACCTGCCATTTAGGCCTAACTATTTTCACAAAGATAAAACATATATTACTTAATTACTATATTATAAAAACAAACAAAAAAAAAACGATTAAAAATATAGAAATTCAAATTTTTTAGAATTTGCTATACACGCTTCCTTCTCGAACTGAATTTTCTTTGAAGCGAGTTTACATTTCTAATGTGTTCTGGGATAGTCTTCCAAACATTACTGTTCAGTCCATTCAAGATGGCCGCTGCGAAATATTCCCGGCTACATTTTTTCGCAGCATCTAAACAATAATTACTCGTGATCTAGTGTTTATTTAGAGATCAGAACCATAGTTATCCACCACATGTCCCGGATAATCCCTGAGACTGTCTAGACGAGTATCCGGATTCGTCGGGAAGACGGATTCAGTTAGGAAATTTTTTGAATTTTTTTTAATGGTTTGAATTGTCACTATTTACAATTTGAACAAATAATTAAATAAAGAAACTAATGTTGTGACAAGGGAGCCTGAACAAGAAACCATTTGGCTTATGATCGTTTACGCTTCCTTAGAAAGATCTAAATTAAATTAATGTCGAGGAGAGTAATATGTAGCAGCTCTGCTTTATAAATACGTAAAAATATCGATAGGTAAAAATTTGATCGTAGTACCACTTTAAGAACAATGTAGATATAATGCTTAAACATGCCATTGAGCATCCAGCAAGTATAATTTCAGCTTTTTGATTTAAATAATTTGATAAAGATTAAAGGGTAGATGTGTCAGCTTAGTATCGAGAGAATTCCAGATAGTTTTTCTTTCGTGCTGAATTGGGTCTTAGCTTGTCGGCGGAAGTTCAAGGTTAAGGGGGACACCTATATAAAGAACCCATGTTCATCGATGTAAAAAAACAACCTAAAATGGTATTTTGAAGTAAGTATTTTGAGCTGTGAGATCACTACTATTTAATAGGCCACGAGCTCTAAGAATGTGTTCCAAGTGAGCCCGCAATTTCAAAAGGTAATATTGTTTCTGACGTCAGATTCTCAATTCATTCGAAGATGAAATCGGTGCAGCCTTTCAGACGAAGAATTTGAAAAAGGACCTTGATTACTATGGATTTACTTGAATCTTATTGGTTCCTGAGCGGTCTTTACATACAGGTAAAGACCGGTCATTACAAAAGAACTGAAAAGTTTTAAAGAATTGCGAAAATATATTGAGAAAATGTGAGAATTTAAAGGTCTTGAAAGAGCCATATAATAAAAACCTTATTAACCGCGTTTGGTCGGTTATTACGGCAAAATTATCCTGGCTGAAAGACCGAGTCTGTACTGATAATTTTGGATATTTTAGGATAATTTGGCCGTAAACATATTACCCTCCCGCTCGGCGCTCAATAAGTCTTCATTGAAATTAAAATTATAATCTCTGAGGTTCCCTCTGTAGCTCCCCCTTGGCCAGTTGGCCTTGGCTATTAAAACCTCATTATTGCCTCTTAACTAACATTCTCAATATCAAGGAAATGGAGGTACATCATGCACTGTTCAAACATCCTGTTCACATGAGTGATGCACTGACATGATTGATGTCCTTTAGCAACAGGGATTATTTGAACTGCTTTATATAGACCAGTACATACAAGTTAGCATATAGTTACGATAAATATATAGTCTTCCAGACCCACAGATGACTCATAGCTATAGTTATAAGTGCTTAAAATGCAGTAAAAACATTAACAACTTCTAGAATCTTGACTATCGATGATTGCATCAATATTTTCTCGCACTCGAGAGCGCCGTTTATATTTTATTATAGAGTCGCACTGGCACGTTTCCCGCCGCTTTCAAACTAGGATTTGTCTTTGAAATATAAATAAAAACATATTACTCGCTGCTATGACTCTAGCCGGTTGAAATACGAGTAAAAACATTTGATTTGATATACTGCAGGAATATAAGTGTGGGCGGTTGAGCGAAGGCCTTTTGTCAATTTGTATCAATAGACACTGCCTAAATTAAAATTGTACGAATCGCTACTTGTCTCATCAAATCCCAAAAACCCGTTACCCTAGTACTCCATTAGCCAATATATATTTTGCCAATTCACATTTTTATCGTTTCCATGTACAGTTTCCTTCAGCCGTAGGTGATGAAACTTAATCATATTTAATCTCAATTCATCCACATCTCATCACTAGTATAGAACTCTCGATTTATTACAGCTACAAAAACTATGGATATTTTTAATTATAAAATTCATTGGCAGACCGAGGCGTCCACAAACCGGAATTTGAGAGTCCTTATTATAATCACGAGACCACAGGAGCGACAACCAGTTAAACAAGTCAGACGACTGGAACGAAGGCAAGTTCCCATCAAGACTCGAACCCCGTTTTTGAAAGTTGTCATACTTGTAAAACTAACATCAATAATTATGGATTCTCAATCATCCAGTTTCTTTTATCGACGGCGTTGTTTGCAGACTTTAGTCTTCTTCTTCGCCTCTCTTCTGACTCGCATTCGTTTTCCGTTCGTCGGCAAAAGTATCTTGTCCGTGTGGCTGAAATTTTAGCAAACGATTTAGCCTTTGGCTGCATTGTTTATATTATTCAAGACGACGCTGCTATATCGTCCGGTTTGACTTCACAATGAATCTCAAGGTGGATAGCCCGTGGTCGTGGCTCATAACGCTGTCTAGCTTTATCATTCATGTGGCGATGTTTGGTTTGATTTATTCGTTTGGGATTTTTTACGTCGCTTTGCTCAAAGATTTCCCCGGCCAAGAGAGTGCAACTGGTAAGTCAGCTATTGTGTTTATTGTTTTTTGAGTTTTCCCCGCGATTAATTTATTCATGCTGTCAAATGTAATATGGGTCGACTAGAAAATCTTAACAACGTACCGTAAATTCAACAAAGAGCAGTTCTTTTTATGTTAACAAGCATTAAGATATAGTGATATACATTGTCTTCGAATTTGTATCGATATATGTACTAGTAATGGCTTGTTCAACCCGCCCAGAAAACACGTCATTTTAAAAATATGCATTTTCGGTTCAGCCGGGGAAATCCTCTTTACTTTAATATTCAAATTCTTCTAGAACATCACAAGACCGGCTTGTGGGCGCGATGATAAATATCCCAGGTTTTCTTACAAAAAAGCTTTGTCTTAATCGCATGAAATATGTTTCATGTACTCCGTTCTGCTTCATCTGAACCCGACAAGGAGAGACCGTTAATTATCACACTAAGCCACGCGGGAGAGTGCAACTCGAGTTGTCCAAACTTGTTTTATTTTGCATAAGCTTGCCAACCTCGTACCCAGGGCATTTTGATCGGCTGGTCCATTCTGTGCGATTGGCTTGTCATAAAACTCAATTAATTCAGCCAAGTATAATTTATTCATCTAAATCTGAATGCTGTCTTCAAATTTTACAGCAAAAGTGATAGCTTTCGCTAAATTGGAAATATGCTTCTTCATTTATACCTTTTGTAAGAGATAACCATGGATATATGGTGGATTTTTAAGCTTGTTAGCTGCATTTATGCCGACGAATGCTGACATGAACAACTCTGAAGAGCATTGAATATTCTCAATTATTCATGTCAACAAAGTAGACAAAGGCAATGGAACAAAGACCACAAAAATTATCATATCTAAACACCGATCAGACATTCTGGGTGTCATGTCACCAGCCGATCCGAAATTTCGCGAGGCAAAATCACCTGGGAACGTGATCACGCTCGGTACCAGTAAAAAAGAACTCTTTCTATTGAAGTGGCTTTCTCATTTCACTTAAGCAAGAGATTCTTATAGCCTCTGATTTTTGTGTTATTTCGCCTAAAAAATGTTGCGATCGTTCATGCGAACGTCCGCACATATACCCAGTAGGCGGGCGGGGGAGTGTAGGCGGCCTGTTTCTTCGCCTTGTAACCAGTTTTAGTTTGGCTCTTGATCATTTAATATCACGTCGATAACTATACTAACTATATATAATGTTTAGAAATGTTAATAGTTTTACGGTATCTGCTGTTGAACTCGAGAAACAACGTTTTCATTCTCGTATTTTATGCTTCTGGACGCCGCCATTTTAGCTGTTTGCTCGACGGCTCAATGCTGATGTACAGCGGCGGTTTTTGTTTCAATAAGCCAGTTCGTAATGTCGACTGCGCATCAAAATGACGCGTTCTGCGTCGGGATAAAACTTATTTCAATTCATAACATCAGGCTGGGGAATTCAGTATCACGAATTTGCAAAATGTCTATTGTGGTTTTAGCCCGACGCAGAACACGTCATTTTAATGCGCAGTCGACATTACGAACTGGCTTATTGTGTTTGTTCTTGTCAGAGATAGTTGTTATGATATGTTGTAACTTGAATGCAATCGTTTTTCTTCCCAACAGCTTCTATCGTTGGCATTCATTTGGGGACGTTGATGATAGCAAGTCCTCTGACAATCACCCTCTCACGCCGACTCACACCACGGGTGGTGTGTTGCGGTGGCGTTTTTCTCGCTTCCACCTCATTCTACTTGGCCTCAATGGCGACCAATTTGGTAACTCTCTATTGTACGTTCGGCATCATGTTTGGCCTGGCCTCTAGTTTCAGCTACCTGCCGACAATCATAGTCCTTCGCAGCAACTTCAAGAAGCATTTGCCTTTGGCCTACGCTTTCGGTATATCAGGATGTGGTGTCGGCGGGGGCGTCTTCAGTCTTCTGCTCCCCACCCTCTTCGAGTCACGGGGTTGGCGCGGTTCTCTACGGCTACTGAGCTACATCACGCTCAGCCTCATCGTCTGTGGCCTGGTCCTCTTTCAGTGCGAGCAGAAAACGTATGACCCGGCAACGGATTTAAAGCCCAAGAAGAATTCCGCGTCGAAAGAGAAAACTGGTCTGCGAAAGATGCGTCGCGTGTTGATTCCATCTTCGTGGCGTAATAAGGCATTCGTCGTGTTGAATATCGTGTTCATCCTCGTATATTTCGTTCTTCCAGTCCCGTATTGTCACATAGTAAGTAGCGAAGGGAATTCAGTTACGCCAATCTCGTATGTAGGTGTGTATATATTGAAAGAAGGGAGTTGTTGGAACCTCGGTGCGCCCTAGGGTGATATTCCCCATGGGGAATATTACCTCAGCTACCGGTACCCGTGAGATAACTATATTGAGCTATATGGACTCAGACAGAAGGTTATAGATATTTATACAACATGTAACCTTCTGATGACCAGTAAGATACTCTATTACATGGACTCAGATCTCCGAGTGATGGTCACATATGTGTACAACCTGTGAGATGTTCTAACTATTGAGCTACATGGACTGAGATGGTAGATAGAAGGTTACATATGTGTACAACCTGTAACCTTCTGATGACTAGTGAGATGTTCTAACCATTAATTAGCTACATGGACTGAGATGGTAGAGCTAATTGGGTTACATACGTGTGCACAACCCGTAACTTTCAGATAACCGCTAGCTTAATCCGCCAATGTTTTGGACTACTTTTGAACGTTTTTCTTACTTGTGTTTCTATAGGTCAACTTTGCTATGCAGCAAGGACTCAGTTTATCTGAGAGCTCAAAACTGCCTCTCGTCCTCGCAGCTGGAACAACTGTAGGTCGTCTGGCCGCTGGACCAATTTCGAGTTACCGCGGTATCAGTCGGATCACTTTGTGTCAAGCCATATGCCTCATCATCTGCGTGGCGATAACACTGAGTCCGCTGGCCTCTTCGGCGACATTGCTCATTGTGTTCGCGGGCACTTTTGGTGTTTTTGAGGGTGCCGTCAACGTGCTGGTACCGCTGGTGGTGGACGAAGTGTTTTCAGATCCAAGACAAGCTTTGCGGGCTCTTGGGAGTTTATTCGCCATGTTTTGTGTACCTTACACCTTGGGATCTCCACTCGCAGGTAAGTTAAAGCTGTCTACGGGAAAATGTTTCTCAGCTTATAAAAGAAATTGAACCACAGAGTTACCCTCATTAGTGCGTGGTTAAGTGCTCTAATATTGCAGCAAAAGGGATTCACATGGTAGAGGCGAAGGTTACATATGTATACAATCTTCTGAAAACCATACAGTTAGTCTCGATGATTATACAATATAGTCTCGATGCTCTTACAACAATATATTCTTAATTTTACTTATAAAACTAATTACAGTTTCATTATAAGATAAAGCCTACTATATATATTACCACTATGAACAAAAAACTATCAATCAAAACTATTAATTACGTAACAAGGCCAGTAGGTTCTCCTCACTATGCGAATCCCGCGAAGAACCAACCAAAGAAAAAGGATAACGTGGATTGTTGTTCGGAGCAAAATCATGGCGCGTCAGTGTCTACAGCGACTGCGAGTACAGTTCGATGAGTTTTATTCCAAGTTAGGTGGCGGGTTAGAAAACTCGTTAGGCGGTTAGGGTTATGATCTTTGTTGTTTTGGGGTTAGTGGTTATTTACATGGTTGTGACAAAATTCTGGCGATTATATAGCTCGTATTTTGAAATTTCCTGTGTAACCAGGCCTTATTCAAAATGGCCGCCAGTACTAGTTAAAAGAACTAGTACTGGCGGCCATTTTGAATAAGGCCTGGTTACACAGGAAATTTCAAAATACGAGCCCAAAATATTATTCTGCGAGGGGGCCCATAAGCCAATCCGACAAACTGCCTCTTTTTATTTATTAATGGTGCTATTATTAATAATATTTTCTTAAAAATAATAGATACACTACAAAAAAATGACTTGTGGTGCATGTTTAGATTTTACTCAAAAGTGCTCTTAAAATGCAGGAAACGCCATTTCAGAGACCCTAAAATTCAATCCCCTCGGACTCCCTACATATCTCGTCACTTTGTGGGAGGGGGACCCAAATTTTTCTCTCGCACCGGGGCCCACACCCACGTAGTGCCGCCACTCGCAGAGATGCTCCACTAAAGTCTAACCATTGAGGCATGGACTCATGATTAGCGAATGCTACACAAAACCTGTAAACTTCTGTTGACTAATGACTCAGCTTATTATGGGTTGTACAGTCCGTGTATAGCTCAATGGTTACAGGCTTATCTAATTACCACGGTCCACGGCGACCAAAACATTGCTGGTTGTACACAGATGCAACCTTCGTTCAACCATTATTGGCCTGCAGAAGGGTACAGGTTGTACACATAGCTGCACATCTCACTGGTGTACACATTATAACCTTCGTACAACCATGTTGTCCCTGTGTAGCTCGATGGTTAGAGTTTCGCGAACGATCAGTAAGTTAGGGGTTCGATTTCCGTCAGCGACACAGAAACCTTCAAAGATTTTCCAGCTTGGATTGAATTAAAAATAAATTAAAATGAACATCAAGTTGTGATTTCTATATAAGGCTTTAGCAAACACTACGGAAAACGAAAACATTCTTCGTGCAAAACATAGAGGACTAATCTTTTGAAGTTTTAATGGTAATCTGTACACCGTTTTCGTTCTGTTTACAACGGCTGTCTGAGCATTTCCACGTCTTCAGGGCGGCGTGAACTCACAAAGACGTGAGAGCTGTTACTTAGATTGACTCAAAACAGACACTTCAATCGTTTTAGTTCTACTGAATCGTTTTGGTAGCGACTGAAAAACAAGCTTCGGATATCAAATACCGTAGTCAATTAACTGTGCCTATACTTTGCACGTTTAATTCTAATTTTTGTGTTATTTTTTTATATCATCCAGGCTGGTTGTACAGTATCGGGGGAAGTTACCATACAGTATTCTACACATGTGGTTGTTTACTCTTCGTCGCTGCGTGTCTCATGTCGTTGGTTCATCGCCTTCTCCCATCGACACCCGACCGCCATAGCTCCTTCATCGACGTTCCGGAATCCATCGTCGCGTCGTCACCGAGCGGTCGTGACTCGCTGATTGTAAATCCGAACCCAACTAACGGTCGATTGATGAACTTAAGAATGTGCAGCTTATTGGATCTCTCTACCGATGTCTTCTCACAAATTGATAATCCTACGGATGATTACAGTTCCTGTAAGACATATTATGAGAACTTGGTGTATGTTTCACGGGTTCATCCAGTTTCCAAATTCTCAGGTCCGTCGACTGCACCATTTCCACTACACCGCGTTTCTAGTAACAGCGTTTCGGAGAGCAGTTCTCCGGAGACCGAGTTCCGGTATACAGACATTACTAATCAGATTTCTGGATTAACACAAAATAGAACAAGCCCTGATAGAGAAGCGTTGTTGAGTGAAGTAGATGTTGAAAGTATTGAACTTGTAGAACCTATTGACAGGCTCTGGGACCTCGAGGAAGAGAACGAGGCGTCCAGAGAACGTTTGATAGAGACCAGTTCCTTGGATGTCATATATGATCGTCTAGAAGGTGTTAGCACTAGTATTGATGATATGGCGTACGCTTCGTCATCTTCTGTAGAAAACGTTAAGGACTTGTGTAGTGCCGGTACACCATGCTGCTCCTCCTCCTTGCAAAACGACAGAGGTGGTTCCACAGACTCGGCGTATGGTTCTTTGGATGGCTTCCAGGACACGTTTAGTGAACAAGGGACACCGGAGGACTTTCAGAAGCCATGCAACATCGAGGTTGACCAAGACGTGGATAACGATGACTTTAAAAATGAGTTTCATGAAGTTCCATAGGGGAAGAGTCATATAGGATATCCTATATCATAGGATAGGTTGATAAAACTCATCCATCATATATGGAATCGAGAATAGCCAAACTCATTGGCTCTGCAATGATCATCGGTATTTCTCCGCGGGGTGGACTGCAAAGATTTAAATCCCTCCTACTAAGATCTCCGCTGCCTCGCTTCCCACATGAACAGCCCGTTTCGAGATCTTAAGCATAGAAAACTATGTATTGCACGTTCTTTGTTGTGTCGGGTAGTTAGTTAGTTTGTGCTAGATTTAATTAATTAAAAATGCCTGAACTTGTTTATGTATGGCAATATGTTATTTAATGCTTTTCATGGACTCACAGATATCTTTAACATTCGTGGATATATGACAATATTTATTTGTTATATATTTACGCCTCCGCTACTATGTCGTTAAAATCTCTTAACTGGATGGTTTGGAAGGTCCGCAAATATCTTTATTCTACGTCACTGAACGTGTATTTTCTGTATAACAACGTTTGGATTTAATTAGTGTAGTCCTTCATCGTCACGTGTCCATAGAATTTACTTTCTCCAACCAATAACAAACACTTTCTCCAATACTTTCTCTAATAACATGACCATTGCATCATTTTGAAAGACAATGGAGCTTCCAAACCACCCCTATATCTACTAACTATGCATGGACTCACAGATATCTTTAACATTCGTGGATATATGACAATATTTATATTTATGATTAATGTGTTTATTTATGACTATATTATGTGAAAGATAATATCGTTCACTGAATAAGATATAAAGACGCATTTCAAATGAATTGATCGTTATAGTTTTTTCTGGCACAGAGTTACCAGGTTCAATTCTGATATTTTACAACGAGGTATATATACATCACTGAAACATAATGGTTATAAAAAGGAGAAATAAGAGAACTTGAATGTGTCGACTTAAGTAACAGTACTTACGTATATACATGGACGATGTTTCGGAAGATAATCTTCGATAAAACTGGGAGAATTGATATGGGTCTGTAGTTGTCAATGTCTGATAAGGAACCAGATTTGTTTAATGTATCACCTTGGCGGTTTTCCAGTCGGTAGGTACACAATTCCAGTTTTAATCCAGGGGGGAAATTATCTATTCCAGTAGCCCCAGTTTTTTCTTTTCAGATTTCTTAACTCTTTGTACACTTTTTCCTCATTAACTTCTTTGAAGATGAATTTTTCCCTGCAAGGAGTTTTAAATTTGCATCTAGGTTTGCCCCCAGACAATTAAGTTCTGGTCGGCCATGAAAAAGCTGTATCCAACTAAATCGACGGAGACTGCATGGTGCAGGTTAAGTACTCAATGTAAACGGTTAAAAACAGCTGATAAAGGAATTATTGCAAATGGTTTCTGCAGCTATTTTTCAGATGTGGCTAAAGTTTTAAAATCAAAATCTATTCTTCGGGATTTTGTTTGGGAGTTTGGCATCTCCTTCGTGTACCGGATACACAATGGACACAGACTACGTCATAGACACATCAAGGTTATTTTCTCGGGATTCAGAAGCTTTACAAGAACAAGAACCCAAACCATAACCCAAATAAAAACTCTAGTCCTAAACCTGAAATAAAGGAATTATACTAACCCTACTTTTAAACTAAATATTTCAATGATGTAATATTCTGTGTCCGGTACACGAAGTAAGAGCCAAAGTTTGCACTTTCTTTTAATAGATTTTGATGGTATTTGTTTTTGCACTTCTTTACTAAACCGGTTACTTGGTTTCGTTGACGTTTATAATAAGACCAGTCTATTTCACGATTTGACTGGCGCGCCTTTCGCAGAAGTTTATCTCTTAAATTCATTTCCTCCTTGACATCTTGAGTCAGCCATGGACATAGCCTCCCTTTAACCTTCTTCATGATTAGTGGGGCATGTTTATTCACATGAATATTTAGAATGTCTTTGAGATAAGACCAAGCCTGGTTTACACAGTGAGATGTAAACACTTGGTTAGGATTTACCGTTTTTAAATCATCGCAAAACAGACATATAATAACCTTAGGTTGTTGTTTTGTATTGTGGAGTTTCCGTACACAACCAATCAGCTCATGATCACTGCTGATCACCCAGCTGGAATCACTTTCACTGAGTTGATTTTATGTGGCTCGTTATGTACCGATCAATTCGAAACTTCACCATCCCCCCGGGCAGACCCCGGGAATTTGAACTTTTGAAAATTTGGTCGTTCAAATTCCCATCTCGCAAGAAATTGATTAAACGGGCAAATGCCCGACCCCATGGCCAAATTATGAAACTGGAAGTACAGAAATTCCATTCCATTTTTGACAAACCAGTCCTTGACGAAAGCGGAATCTTTCCCTTTAAAATCTAACAATAACAATCGTTCAACTGATTCCGCCGCCATTATAAAGAAAATGGTGGTCGTGACAAAGCTTTATATTAGTTAAACCGCGAGCCGGCGAGCTGGGAACGAGATTGACCGCGAGCAGGAATTCACCCGAAAACGCGCGAATTTTAGACTTCCGGTTCAAATTCCCCTCATCGTCAGCAGCTAAATGGGTTTCAATGAGCGAAAAAATATGCAAATGTTTAAAACCATCTAGAATTTGGCAGATATTTTGTTTATTAGATATAAGTCCTCGAATATTTTGATGTAATATCTTCAAACCTCTCTCTGAAAGAAGTTCCCTAAGTTCAGGCAATGGTCAGGCTGTTCCAGATGATCTTTGATGCTATTGTTAAGTAAACATCTTTGACAGAGGGTTTCGTACGCAAACAACTCCAAGAGCAGCTGAATAATTAAAGATGAAGAACTGGGCGTCATCGAGCGTGTCGAGGGTCCAACCCCCTGGGTATCACCCATCGTGGTAGCACCAAAACCAAAGTTACCCGGAAAAATCCGCGTATGCGTCGACATGCGCCGAGCGAATGCAGCAAGCCAGTGTGAACGCCACATCACACCAACAATAAAGGAAATCGTTGGCGACTTGAATGGTGCAACCGTCTTCAGCAAGCTCGACCTCAACCAGGGGTATAACCAACTCGAGTTAGCACCTGAGTCCAGGTACATAAATAACCACATTCAGCACCCACTTAGGGCTCATGTGCTACAAGCGTCTCGATTTTGGAATATCCAGCGCTGCAGAAATCTTCCAAAACGCCATCCGTGAGAGCCTCGATGGCATCAATGGCGCAATAAACATCAGCGATGATATCCTCATCTTCGGCAAGAACCAGCAGGAACACGACCAAGCACTAGCAGCAGTATTCTAGCGCCTTCGAGAACGAGGTCTGATCTTGAACAAACTCAAGTGCGAGTATAGCAAGAAGAGCCTTGATGGCTCCTGACCCAATGAAAGTCCAAGACATCATAGATCTCAAAGCCCCAACGTCAGTCACAGAAGTCCGCAGCCTGCTAGGCATGAGTTCCTACTGATAACTTCTATCAAAGCTAAATATACTTCTACTTCTTCTATACTTCTATCAAAGCTAAAGAAAAAGAACATTAACAAGAGTTTGTGGCAGAACACAACAAGTGAAACTTCCCGGTGCTCTGTCAAGAATAAAGCCCTGCCCTGCTGGAGTACCACAGGCATCTGTCGTTTAATATATTTATTGATGATTTCGAAGATTCCATACCCCAGAATATGCAGGAATGTATTAGTTTGTGCAAATATGCCGACGATTGTACGGTATTCGAAAGTGTCCCTAGGAGCTGTAAATCAAATATGCAAACAGTACTCGATGGTTTACATAATTGGTCAATTTCTAACAATATGTTGCTAAATTCAAAGAAAACTAAAGATATGTGGATCTCCTTCTGCAAAACCTCCACTGAGCCAGATAATATGCGGATAGGGGAATCAGTTCTGGAGAGGGTGTCAAAGTTCAAGTTACTTGGAGTTCCACTGCGGGGGAACTACCATGTCGAACAAACAATCAAGAAAGCCAGTAAGAGAGTATATTATCTGCGCGAATGTAGAAAGGTAAATCTACCAAGTGAGATTGGTATAAAAGTATATTGTACCAAAATTTGCCCGCTTCTTGAATATGCATCACCAGTATGGGGAGGTCTACCAAAATATCTGGCGGTAGACTTACAGCGCGTGCAAGATAGAAGCCTTGGACATAATTGGGATCCCAAGAGCTACTTTGTCCACTTTGGAGGAGAGGAGGGAGAATGCTACCATGAAACGTGAAGCTACAAAGATACTAAATGATAATGAACACCCAAATCGTATTTTTGTGACAAATCCAACAATTCATAAATATAACCTAAGAGCAAAGCCCAGCCCTCTTCCTAAATCAATCTCGGGAACAAACAGACATTCAAATTCATTTATTCCCAGAGCAGCCAGGCTCCTGGTTGTCTAACTGAATATTTTAAACGTAGAGTATTTAACAATATTTTAAATAGTTTTACTAATTGTATAATTTTTTTATCAAATGATTTGTAAATCCATTGTATTTTTATTCTTAGGATGGATAATTAAAGATTATTATTATTATGACCAACTACTGCGCAAGATTTATCGAGGGATACGCTACAATCACCGAACCTCTGCGAGCTCTCACGCACAAGAACCACACTTGGGGAATGGACTGACAAGCATGATCATGCCCTGAACCAACTCAAGCATGCCTTGGCCAACGCACCTGTCACAGCGTACTTCAACCCCCAGAGAACAACTGAACTCTCAGTTGATGCAAGCCCGGTAGACTTGGGTACCATCTTAGCGCAAGTGGATCCCACAACAGGAGATAAGAGTATCATTGCTTATGCAGTCGCTATCTAACCAGCACAGAGCAAAGCTACAGCCAGACGGAGCGCGAAGCTCTCGCCGTAGTCTGGGCGTGTGAACACTTTCATCTCTACATTTATGGCAAGCCAGTCGATGTCTATACAGATCACAAGTCCCTTGTTGCTATCTATGGGAACGCGAACTCAAAACCGCCTCTCGCATCGAGAGATGGGCACTCAGACTTCAGCTGCATATCAGACGACCGTGCATTACAGAAAGGGCGCAGAGAATCCGGCTGACTGTATGTCCAGGCACCCGTCCAACCACACACAACCTACATGCAGACAGGAAAAGATCGCAGAGGAATACATCAACTACATTGCCATCACTTCAACACCAACTGCACTCACCCTCAGCACGAGTTGCAGGCCACAGCGCGTGACCCAACACTCCGAGCCGTCATGGACGCAGTGTAAACGGGCAAGTGGTACAAACTGGTACTGGCCAAGCATCCCAAGGTTGATACTGACACCTTCCGGACATACGAACGCCTCCAAAATGAACTAGTCATTGGCACAACATGCACAAGTAATCATCCGTGGAATAAAATTAGTGATTCCAAACGAGCTACAGCGTCGCGTTGCAGACTTGGCTCGTGAAGGTCATCAAGGCATTACGAAACAAAGCCCCATTGAGAGAGAAGGTATGGTTTCCTGGAATCAACCAAATGGTCGAAGAACGAGTAAAGTCCTGCCTCTCATGCCAAGTTGCTACTCCTGAGATAAAAAATGTCTCCCCTGGCTGATCAAGCGTGGAAGGAGATTAGCATTGATTTTGCCGAACTGTCAACAGGTGACTACCTCCTAGTGCTTGTGTTGGTATGTCGTGGGTTACCTGTGTATAATTCGTCGCGATCGCCTTGTCTTGAGCCCGCGTTTTGACCGCGGTATTCCTTGAAAATTGCCTAGCAACGCCTGTTCTGGCGCGAAAGCAGAGAGAACTACAGTGTTTTACCATAAGTCATAACATTGTATCTTTTGAGATGAAACGAATAAAATGAGTTGAAACCTGTTGTTCATCGTCTTATTACTGCGAAACCAGTACAGTGCTCTCCGACGAGTACTCACGTTACCCAATTGTGGAAGTGCTTCGTTCACTGACAGCCCAAACTGTGATTCCCAAGCTCCAGCACATCTTTTCACAATTTGGCATTCCAGAAATTGTAAAAACTGACAACGGCCGCCGTTCAATTCCGATGCCTTTACAACCTTCGCCGCTAACCTGGGATTCACCCACCGAAAAATCACTCCTCGTTGGCCAAGAGCTAATGGAGAAGTCGTGCGCTTCATAGGACGGTGAAGAAGATTGTGAAGATCGCACTTTCGCAGCAGAAACTATGATGGCGCGAAGAGTTAACCAAATTTCTGAGGAATTTCAGAGCTACGTACTCCAACACGGCAACTGGCAAGGGCAAGGCCCCTGCAACGGCTTTCTTCAATCGCCAACTCCGAACAAAGCTACCTGAGGTGGAAACCAATCAACGAGACCCAGCAAATATCCAGCCAACCGACCGCGGAAAGCCAAAGAAAAGATGAAGTACGCTGACTCGAAAGCATACGTCAAGTTATCCAGGATTCAGCCTGGTGATACCGTCGTCGTAAAGCGTGACAAGTCATACCGCAAGTCTCAGACTCCGTACGAACCAAAGCCATACAAAGTAATTAGCTGCAAAGGCTCGATGATAACCGCCACGCGAGGAGATAAGCCGGTGATCAGAAACTCCTCATACTTCAAACTCGTCAGACAAACAGACCAACCAGCAGAAGACAACTCAACGGACGATAAATATATGATGACCTCGAAGATACCGATGGTGAACCCAACAACGCTCCGCATGGCCAAGAACAACCACAAGATAGACCTCCACAATAACCTCGCCGTTATCATGCACAACGCGTCCGAGTAACACCATGAATTTGTCTGACTATTCAATTGCTAACATTTGTTACTTTACACTTGCATGTATTGTACAAGTCACAATGCGTGAACTGTATGTTAGATATTTGTCATTTATGACTTTAACTTGCGTTCTTTTTATTAGTTTTGTTCTGAGTACGAACTTTTGTACGTACGTCTCCAAATCCCAATCAGAGAGGGATGTAATATCTTGTATTAGTATCAACCAACTAGTGGTCTATTACAAATTCGGCATTCTGATTGGCTGAGCTACTCACTGTCTATTGGTGATAGACGGTGAGTAGCGTTACCCAATCACAAACCTTCTTATGCTGGAATATTCCTATCCAGCCAATCAGAATGCCGAATTTGTAATAGACCACTAGTTGGTTGATACTAATTAACAATTAGACAACTATCTGCTCATAGACAACTCGTTCTCGTTGTCTAATTGTTAAGTAGACCTGTACGTCCAAAAATCCAAGTGACCTTTCTAGCCAATCAAAAGCCAAGATTCCAACGGGGTCTTGACCAAATTCTGACTACCCTCTATTGTCTTTGTCCAATCAGTGCTCGTTATTTCGACGTAGACGGCCATTTTGACGTACTGAAATTATACACATTTGTAAATGGTTTCCCTCTATCCCTATGCTATGGTCTCTTTGAAGAAGGCTACATGAAGTACAAATTCTTGCGACCCAGCGTCGTCCTGCCAAAGACTGAATCAGCAATATAATATCCTTCGAAAATGAAATTTTCAAATGAAATTTCCAAAATTTCAAAGTTCAAGTGTAATTTTCAAAAATGTCAAATTTAAATTAAATGGGATTTTGAAAAAAATTAATTCATGAATACATTAGTCTGGGATTTTTGTCTCCGTCGCTTGACGTGTTTGACGTACCTTAAATCCGCCCCTGCCCTGCACCCCCCCCCCCCGCACCCGCACCCCCCCCCCCCCCCCCCCCCCCCCCCCCCCAGTAAATCCATCCCACAGGGGTGGTTAATTTTCCATCATTGCAAACCCATAACATAGTGTTGGCCAACGGCTTTGATTATATGAAGGTGAGTTGGCTCAGTATCCAAGCTGGCTTACTGAGAAGTCTGCCCTGCCAAATGAGCCATCCTGTTTGCTGACCTAATTCAGTTCTAGCCAACAGGGTCAGCCTGGCAAGCAAGCCGGCCTGTGCTCATATAATAACAATTCATCTGCTCAGTCTGGCAAACAGGTTCAGTTTGAGCAAGCATTAAATCAGTTAATCTTTTAAATCAAACCATTTAGCTGGTAGTAGCAAGGTGTCATAAGCTATTATAAAACAGTTTAAAGAAATGTAATTCAAAATCTTTATTTCTTTGAAGTTATATAACATTTTGAGCCAGTAAACATTATTCATAATTTTAGCATATTTATTATTTGAGAGGTTTTATATACATACATGTACTAGTGACTAGTCCAGTGAGCCGGCCAGCTAGCTAATTGTAATATAAAGACTGGTTACTGCATAGTTAACTATGGTTACTGTCTCGGTTAGCGAGCCAACTCGCTTTCCATGTAGTCAAGGCCAAAATTCAGTTCGAAAGGTATGTATCTAGCTGTACAGACCAAGTAACAGTTTGCAAATGGTGTGCTTGTGAGTCAGTCTGACAAATGGGCTAGCGTGCCACATGTAATATTAGGACAAATTACTGTTTTGGTAATAGCAAGCCAGCTTCATGCCTCCATGTACAGCTACAGTAATCATGAATGCAAAAAATCAGTTTGAAAGGTGTGAATTTGTGGGGTTGAGGGTAGGGATGAGTCGATTAATCGGAAAATAATCGGCAAAGCCGATTAATCGGCCATTTTTAAATAATCGGTGATCGGCCGATTATTGTTTGATAATCGGCAAAATAATCAGCCATAAGACTTTTTTGCACAGTTGCCAAGCACATGCTAAAATACAAGCGAATAGATAGGTTGTTTTTCAGCAGAGATGACGGCGAGAAGACAGCTGGAGTACGTACAATGCGGGATGAGCTGATTAGTGCTTTAGAAAGGAGATTCCAAACAGCTTTTGTCAACAAGTGTTTCGTATTGGCTATGACGATTGATCCGAGATTTAAGACAAAGTTTTGTAAAGATGATGGTCGTACTAATGAGAGCCTCAGAAATTTGAGGCATATGGTTTTTATTTCACTACTTCATTGTCAATAAATCTTAGTACTCATATAATAAAATGAACCATCGATACAAAGTTACTGATAACCCAGAACATTTTGGAGCCCCATTTAAGCTTGCAGGTAAAATATCAATTGAAACAGGGTTATTCATTGGCAACATTGCAAATTTATACTACTTATATTAAACAATAAACTGTAGCATCGACTTTATTTGTATAACATAACAATAAACAATACAGGCAACAAAGCTTATACAAATATTACAGTTACCTCAGAACAGTTAACACATTTCCATACAGCATTCACTAGTTGAGTCTCATATTAAATTCTTAAGCATTTAGTAGACAAAAGCGTATGGAAACAGATAATTTGATCGAGTACAGGTTCTCGAGATCGCAGACCAACCCGTTTCGAAAGCGATCGGGATTGTGAGCGTATATAAGATCAAGATACTTGCCAGCCATATCAATGTTACTCGAAGAAAGGTGATAAAATGAGTAAATCACAATGGCGCATAAATATATGGCAATAGTTTCAGTTTCGCAAAGGTGAAAAGCCTGGGTACGGGCATGTCAATCTCGTATGCAATAATTGCCATTTCGCGACATTGCCATAAAAATAATAAAAAAAATAAACAGAGGCGAAAGCTAGACTCGCGCTAAAGCCCGAGTAAGAAAGGCGACGACATTTTTTGCGGCAGGTAGCAGTGGACAAATTTGCGAACGCGTGGATATAATACGGGCATTCACAAATATCAGTCTGAAAAAGTTTATTTAAAAGAAAAACATTTCAGTGTATTTACCTGCCAAATTTATCCCTTTTTTCTTCCTCTAGATGAAGGAAAGGTTGAGAAGACGAAATGTGTCGAATGGCAACACCAATTACGGCGAGAATGAACATTGCAGCGATTTGGGTGAGAAGCGAAAGTCCTCAGAACTTGGCTTGACATTCGTCCATTGCCTGGTCGTCATTTCATTTCATATACTTACCTTTTCTTTGGCCATGTATGCGCATCATTATGTTCCTGAAACAAAGTCTACCGTCAACAAAAGCCATTTCGCTGAGTGGAGAGCGAGGACTCATTTGGATGAGATAACTTCATACGGACGCCGGCCGACAGGGAGTTATGCAAACGAAAATCAAACTATTGGCTACCTTTTGCAAGCTCTTCGCTCCATCAAAGAATCGTCTGCCAATGACATCGCTCTAGACATTGATGTACAAAGACCTACGGGTAGTTTCACGATCGATTTCCTTGAAGGATTCACCAGCTATTACAGAAATGTGGGCAACGTTGTGGCACGAGTGTCATCGAAGGATAATTATCCGGCAGAGCACAGTATATTGGTGAATGCACATTTTGATTCCGCTTTCAGCGGTGCTGGTGCAAGCGACGATGCCGTTAGCTGTGCTGCGATGCTCGAGGTTATCCGTTGCATTACGGAGTCTCCTGGAAGTGGCCTCCACCATAGTTTGGTATTCTTGTTTAATGGGGCAGAGGAGAATGTTCTGCAAGGCAGTCATGGTTTTATCACTCAACATCCATGGGCTAGGGACGTGCGAGTGTTTGTTAATCTTGAAGCAGCTGGGGCAGGTAAGATGAGAAAACAAATGATGCAATAAAGAAACTCCATGTATTTAGAAATGTGTGGAGGAATGACATGGTAACTCTCTGCATGCGAATATACAGTAGATTGATTAGATTGATTGGTTGGTCTTGATTACATGAGCCTGATTGCATGAGGCAAGCTGACCTGGGTAAATAATATTGACCTTACTAAAAACACAATGAGATTATATGGAATGAACCAGTCCATTTGCACAGGCCAGCCTGCTTTAAAGCCAACTGGGTCAGCCCGGTTAAAGCCAACTGGACCAGCTTGGTTGAAGCCAGAACTGGGTAGCCCTGTTGAAGCCAACTGTGCCAGCCTGCATGGTTGAAGCCAATTAACTGAGCCAGCCTGGTTGAAGTCAACTGGACCAGCATGATTAAAGCCAATTAACTGGGCCGCCAGCTTGATTGAAGCCAATTGGGTCAGCTCTGTTGAAGCCAACTAGCTGGATGCCAACTGGGCCAGCCCTTTAAATGACCCAGCTTGCTTGATGTAATAACAACTTTAAAGGGGAACTGTACCCAAAAAATAAATTACTTTTAAATAAAAACCTTTAAGTATAATGTTTAGAAATGTTAATAGTTTAAAGTGCATATAAACCCAAATTCGTTTCATTCTAATTAAATTTGTCATGTCACCAGGATTCTAATGATATATATGCCAAACATGCCAAAAAATACGAATTTTTATTGTTTCAAAAATCATGGCCGGTAGTACGGGATCTGAGTACTAGTAGTGTTGTGACGTCTATGTAGTCACGCAGATTTCAGAACCACGTTAAAACATAGTAAACATAGTCTTTTCAATGCGTTGTTGCTGGTTATTCCAATACATAATCTAGCGCTGCAAAGTTGGTAACACTTCATAAATCCCTTTTGGTAACGATGAAATACCTAAGGCGAAGAAACGAAGAAAACAATGGGACGATTTTGTGAAAACTAAGAGAGCAAAGTGGGAACTGACAAAGGAGTCGCGTATTTGTTCCATACAACTTTGCGTCAGATGATTTTCGATTTTATAAGGCCTTGCCTGGACAGAAGATGAACTAGGAATTGCTGTGGTTCCAACAATCCATAGAAAAGAAGAGGAGAAGCCGATGTCGAATAGGGGACGCCACCAGTTAGGAGTAAATATTATGTGCCGATACATTTTATATGCACTGTGTATCATGTTTCCTGCGTGGCACTAGAAGCTTTTTCGCGACGCTGTAATAAGAAACATTCAATTATTTTAGGTAACAAAAATAATGTTAGAGTCACAAGCGATCGACGAGGTTCAGCCATAGCTTTGGGATGTTGAAAGTGGTTTTATACCAAAGCCGGCGAAGCGCAAACGACGCCTGTCTTATTCGGTTGTAAGCCTGTAACAACATGAACATTATCTTCGTCGTCGTCTCGTCGACAACATTACTCTTATCTTCTGTCGCTTCGCCCATTATTTCCACTTCATAAACGTATTCCGTGTTAAAATATGAACTATTAGACAAAGAATAACTCTCTGTCTGGTATAGAATGGTGTAACGCTATCCAACAGCGTCATAACATATTGCCGTCAATAATTCTCAAGGAAGTAGATTTCACTTAATTCCAGCGTAGTTTGAGTCGATGCGGATGCGCATCATTCACAGGTCGACGAGGTTCGACGAGGTTCAGCCATAGCTTTGGGATGTTGAAAGTGGTTTTTATACCGAAGCCGGCGAAGCGCAAACGACCTTAATGTCTGATTCGGCTGGATAACATATGGCTCATAATAGCTGCAACATCCTGTCGGCGGCGGCCACATCTTCGACGACATTATTCTCAGCTTCTGTCGCTTCTCCCACTATTTCCACTTCATAATCGTATTCCGCGTTAAAATATGAACTATTAGACAAAGAATGACTTCCTGAATTTGAATTTTACATTGGCAATACGCTTCAACAAGAACGACGTTTCTTCACGTTTTTACTATGAAAACCCTAGTAATTCGGGGCCAGAAGTAAAACGAATGACTACATAGACGTCACAAACAACTCTCGACCCAGACTCCGTACTACCGGTCATGAAATCAAAATATCCAACTTTGGGAGCTTGTAGAATCTTTGTTTTTCATTTTTTCTCGATCAAATAATCTGCAAAAAACCTTCTATCCATCTCCTCTATCGTTTGACCCAGAAACGAATTTGGGTTTATATGCACTTTAATAGTTTTACAGTATCTGCTCTTATACTCGAGAAATAACATTTTCATTTTCGTATTTTATGCTTCTGGACGCCGCCATTTTCTGTTTGCTCGACGGCTCAGACTCGAGGGCCAGCGGGGCTTTCTTTTCAATTTTGACGTTACTTGAGTGCAAGGAACAAAAGACATGCACTCGATGACGTCAAAATTGAAAAGAAAACTACCGCTGTACATCAATCTTGAGCCGTCGAACAAACTAAAAAATGACGGCGTCCAGATGCATAAAATACGAGAATGAAAACGTTATTTCTCGAGTACAAGAGCATATACCGTAAAACTATTAACATTTATAAACATTATACTTAAAGGCCTTTTATTTAAAAGTAATTTATTTTTTGGGTACAGGTTCCCCTTTAAAGGATACCTCATGCAATTGGCCCATAAAGTGGGCTAGCTCAGCGACCAGGATAAGATATAAACACACATTCACATATTATGCTAACAACAGCCTGGTAAGCAGGCCAGGTAGCCTTGTATATATATACAATTGAAAAACAATAATAATACAATTGAAAAACTTGTCTTGGTTACCAAGACAACTCTGTTAACAATCCAAGTCAACTTCCATATAATTTGGACGTAACTGACGAGTTATGTATTGCAGAAGATCTGCAGTTTCAGAATCAGGTTGTTGTGGCGAGCTGTAGTAAAAATGTTTAAGAATTAAAGACATTTTTATTCAAAATATCTGCTTAGTGTGAATTAGGAGGACCTTTTTATATTTTACATTTCATATCTTACTATAGATTGTTATTACCATTTATGTGTTTATTAGTACTTTTAATACTTAATACCTTATTTATATATAAATCTTGTAAAGCACTATGGACAATTATTGGAGTGCTAACACTATAGAAATATACATTATTATTATTATTATTATCATTATTATTATTATTATTATGCAACCTTATGTATCGGCATGAGCTAATTCATATCTTACACTTTTCATGTACAGAACCTGCATTATTAAATGTTGAAATTGCATATTAAATGTTGCAAGATCCATATTTTCCATATATACTATTTTAGTAACACAAGAATAATAGCAGGGTTTGAATTAACGTATCGTGATTCACAAATTGCAATATATTTTTAAGAAGTTGAATATAAAAATCACATTAGCTGCTAAAATCGCGATGCAACAGTTCTCCATGTATATACAGCAATAAGGAAAAGAACGAGAAAGACATGCAGAGCATTTCCGTTAACTTATTCCGGGTTCGAATTAGTTGAGTAAAAACGATGTGCATTTTTCTCCCGAAAACATGATGTCCAAGCGGGCCCTCTCGATATAAGAAAAATAATGGTGTGTAAAAAATTGAATGCCAAAAGGAATTCTAGGCTAGGCATGAGATACTTTCGGTTGCCATTTCCCCTGTTGGTTTAAGATATTGGAAAGTTTTATATAAAATCACTAAAATGCACGACAAAAATTTCGGCCACCATTTTGTGCGGGCAGCTCCTGGAAATTGCGCGGGCCTGTGCAGGAAAGTGACTCGTTCCCAGGGCACTTTAGAGCAAACACGCAAAATATGGCGTCGACGACAATCGTCAATCGATTATGGCTTTTCTTTACAATTTTAATAGCAATTTTTGCGTGGCTGCGGGAAATACACACAATTTTTCAACCTTTGGGAAATAGGACTGTTAACTTAACTTATAGTTTGTCAGAACTATTTGTTTGTGTTCAATACTGAGACTATTTGTTTTCTGCACATCGTTTTGAAAAGTGATGTGCAACTTTTACTATTTGGGCCAAAATGATGTGCAAATTGCACATTGCACACCGTTAATTCGAACCCTGAACTTATTACTGCTAATTATAGAATACCCGTCCACTTTACTACTGTATTTGCATTATTATATATTAAGGGTCAGACTATGGAAAGCTCATTATATACGATTGTTTCGTTCTTTAAAAAACCCATTTCAATTTGATAACAATCAACAAGTTCACATAATATAAACCTTCGACATTATATTTAAAGAGATTTTAGAGCAACCTGATTTCTATTTTGGCAGTTTCAAAAGTGAATTGGTATTCTATAATTGCTCCCTTGCTGGTGTACACAGCTGGCGGTTTTGTATTGGGGCTTGCGATGCTGGCAGAATGAAAACAAGGTGCCAAATAGGATCTCTCGCTGATCAGACAGTTGAATACTGTTGCTTTTTTATGCACTTTTTGAAATGTTAATTTGAACCCTGAATAAACCTGCCAGACACAGCAAAATATTAAACTTTGTTAATGTTGTAAGCACATAATTACAGTTATGACATTCTTCATAACCTGCCATATGGCCCATATATGTTTCTATTGTTAATACTGTATGTATACTTGTTATCATTAATTATTATGTGCAAAAGTTGATAACAATATATACCCAGCCCTATTGCCCCAAGTGACAGTCTATTCAGCAAAAAAAATACCATCTGGTTTTCGGACTGACTAAGCGATGAAGGAGTGTGGCCTGTATGGGAAAGTATTTGCCTGAGGTTTACTATACTGACTGAGTGATGAAGGAGTGAGGTCTATATGGGAAAGTATTTGCCTGAGGTTTACTATACTGACTGAGTGATGAAGGAGTGACTAGTGAGGTCTATATGGGAAAGTATTTGCCTGAGGTTTACATACTGACTGAGTGATAAAGGAGTGAGGTCTGTATGGGAAAGTATTTGCCTGAGGTTTACATATTGACTGAGTGATAAAGGAGTGTGGTCTGTATGGTAAAGTATTTGCCTGTGTGGGAAAGTATTTGCCTGAGGTTTACATATTGACTGAGTGATAAAGGAGTGAGGTCTGTATGGGAAAGTATTTGCCTGAGGTTTACATATTGACTGAGTGATAAAGGAGTGTGGTCTGTATGGTAAAGTATTTACCTGTATGGGAAAGTATTTGCCTGAGGTTTACATATTGACTGAGTGATAAAGGAGTGTGGTCTGCATGGTAAAGTATTTGCCTGTGTGGGAAAGTATTTGCCTGAGGTTTACATACTGACTGAGTGATGAAGGAGTGTGGTCTGTATGGTAAAGTATTTGCCTGTGTGGGAAAGTATTTGCCTGAGGTTTACATACTGACTGAGTGATGACTCTTTTATGTCCCCTCTTCTAATAAGCCCCCTTCAAGGCTGCAAATTACTGTCGGTCATCGGTCAATGACCGACCATATTTTTCGTTTTGACCGACCAGATCTTGTTACGGTCGGTCATCTGACCGATTGAATCAGTCAGTTGGGTATAATAATTGTCAAAATTCAGAATACAGTACCTATATTTCACCAAATTTTGTTTGTTTAAATTTATTAGTAAAAATGCTGTGTATAAATATCGGAAAAATTACCGGTGAAGAAATCTAAAACTATCACGGTAATCGTCGTTCGTGCGATTAATATTCGCTAGTTTTCGGACCAAAATATCTCTACAACATGACGTACTGACCATCGACACGTTACACCGCTAGCAATTTAGCTCGCAGCACCAGAAAACAACATGGAGTCGAAAGTAGAAAATATAAATATTAAACACGATCTCAAAAAACTTTAAAAAATTTTAGCCTCTTATCTATAGGACTCTTCTGTACTGACAATCAATAAGTTCTTGAATTTTATATGTTGATATTTTGATTCTTGTCATATCTGATCACCAATGTGCAAATACGCACGATCTATACGCGTTCTGTGTCACTCGGTTGAAAATTTTATATACTTTTTATCTAGCTTCAATCACGGTCTCGCATCAAGCCTTTTGCTTGTCACAAAACAATGCAAGTGACTCACAATCAAGCTCTGAAACTAAATCAGCTGATATTCCAGCCATGTGACATTATATGTAATGACATCACAACGACACTAGATATAAACTTTACTTTGACCGACCAAAAGTGATACATGACCGACCACTTTTTGTCTTGGCCGGTCATTTGACCTTCCGACCAAAAAAATTATTTGCAGCCTTGCCCCTTTCTGGATGCAGAAAATGATTAAGTCCTCTCCCTATTAAGCACCCCTCTCTATTAACATTCCTCCCTATTAAGCCCCTCTCTTTTAAGCCCCTCTCTTTTAAGCCCCCTCCCTATTAAGCTTCTCTCTATACGCGTATCGCGATTCCCGCAAAACGCAAGATTTTACCGCTCGTTCTCGCATCAATGCGCGGGATTTTTGATAGGAGTATTATTCATACCAAGCGCATTCGCGCGGGAAGGTGCGGTAAAATCTTGCGTTTTGCGGGAATCGCGATACGTGTATTAAGTCCCCTCTCTTTTATGCCCCCTCTCTATTAAGCTCCTCTCTATTAAGCCCCCTCCCCTATTAAGCCCCCTCTCTATTAAGCCCCCTCCCTATTAAGCCCCCTCCCCTATTAAGCCCCCTCCCTATTAAGCCTCCTCCATATTAATCCCACTTCATATTAAGCCCCTCCCTATTAAGGCCCCTCCCTATTAAGGCCCCTCCCTATTAAGGCCCCTCTCTATTAAGCCCCCTCCCTATTAAGCCCCCTCCCCTATTAAGCCCCCTCCCTATTAAGCCTCCTCCATATTAATCCCACTTCCTATTAAGCCCCCTCCCTATTAAGCCCCCTCCCTATTAAGGCCCCTCTCTATTAAGCCCCCTCCTATCAAGCCCCCTCCATATTAATCCCACTTCCTATTAAGCCCCCTCCCTATTAAGCCCCCTCCCTATTAAGCCCCCTCCCTATTAAGCACCCCTCTCTATTAAGCCCCCTATTAAGCCACCTCTCTATTAAGCCCCCTCTCTATTAAGCCCCCTCTCTTTTAAACCCCTGTATATTCTTAATACCTTTATAGTTGCAATTAAGAGACAATTGTTGCAAAAGGTTACTGTAGTTTATTTTGTGCAGTTACTAACTGTACTACTATACTGGTAAATATCAACTGAAGAGAGTGTTTATAATTTATAGTCGCTCATTACTTTGCTGTCTTTTATATACAGGAGGTAGAGAAATAGTGTTCCAGACTGGTCCAGAGCACCCTTGGTTGATAAAGATTTATGCAAACTCAGCTAATTATCCCTATGCTTCCATCATTGGTCAAGAGTTCTTTCAGACAGGTCTTATCCCTGGTGAGACTGACTTTAGGATATTTCGTGATCATGGGAATATTCCAGGTAGGTATATACTTAAGAGGTGAATGCATACAGTGTATGTCAACAAATATGAAGTTGCTTTGTCGTGAAATAATTAAAACACTCGAGAAATTGGGAAAGCACTCAACGCGGCGGCTCTTGCTTCTGCCTGCACTTTTCTCGTGTTTTTATTACGTCACTCGGGTTTCGATCACGTTATAGAGACCAGGGAAAACGTATTCTATTATTTAATTAGAACACGCACGACAGCCAATACATTTTGTAAAAAACAACACGACGGGAGGCGTTAGGGACTTTAAGATCTACGAGGCTGCAATCTCGACGACGAAATCTTCATACGAAACAAAGAAAATGAATAATTTGTAGTCCCAAGAGTATTCTCAACACCGTCCTCGTTCTGTTTACAACGCAACTCTGAGCATCAGGACGACGTGAACTCGCTGACAGGTGAGAGCTGTTCCTAATGTTGATTTCAACTCAAACACTGCAAGCCTTTTAGCAGAACTGGAGCGTTTTGGAGGTCATAAAACAAGCTTCAAACAACAAATACGGTAGTTATTTATCATGGCTTCTTACACACTGCTTGTTAACGTTTTGAAGGCCACGCCGTCGAGCTTGCCGCGTCATAGATCTTAAGGTTCCTACTGATTGGTTACAAAAAAGCGCAACCTGACGAAGCCGGGAAACTAGGCCGCTGGCCCGCACCCCCCCCCCCCCCCCCCGCGCCTACTTCGCAAACTACAAATATTGAAGTCACCTCAATAAACTTAATGATTCTCAATGTAGCGTTTGTTTCTTTGATCTCTTCAGGTATAAATGTCAACACAGCATATTTGCTTGTCCATTGCCGGCTTTGCAAGTTGTCTATTCTACCAACGTTTTTTGACTTCTCTCAATCTCTCATCTTGGAGTATATTTTCAATAGTTTGCAGGTTTACAGAATTTGAGTAACACTTTTCAGTGCAATTCGTTGAAACATTTAAGCAATTTTCGTATAGGATTGTTTTGAAGTTCAATGTATTTGCGATTACTTTCAGTTTCTCTTTGAGATCGCAGACCAACCCGTGCCGAAATCGCTCGTCATCTTTTAGTGTATAGGTCTACCGCGATAGGCATGTGCAGTTGTAAGCATCATGAGCATATATACGAATAATCGTCATACAGTAGTCGGCAAATCCCTCGGAAAATCAACGACCTCGTCCAAAGCTCGGTAATGCCTCGAAGTTTTTCATGGCCTTATGGGAAATATTGCGCAATTTTGCAAATTTGTGACATCCAGATAAAAAACCATTATAACATATATATATATTATAACATATCCTATGCTATAATGCGGTCTGTCGTTTCTATCACGGAGCCGTAGTTTTGTGCTAAAGTACACGAAAACCTTCGACAACTGATTCATTTTTGCATCTTAAAAAATCAAAGACAGATATTCTCTGTCGCCTATAGCAAAAACTGGTTCCGAAAGTGGTCTCCGATATGGCGGTCGTGAACTACTTCCGGTTCAATTTCACAACAATATATGCTCTATCCAGTCTCTTATCAGTGATTAACGGTAATCCGATCTAGCTTTGGGGGATATTGTATTTCATTTTCTTACTTTTCGAGTGCTGGGCGGAAGGGTCCACTTTACTCCGAGTGTCGGGTGGTACTGCTGAATGCCGGGCGCAGCCGCCCACCGTTTGCAGAACTCTGCCATTTATATAGTACATGCATGAACAATATATCAGAACGGAACAACTCACACATTTCTTGATCGATGATTTCATTCTTTACACACAGGTATCGATATTGCTTACGTAAGCAACGGTTACGTGTACCACACAAGCCGTGACATCCCGGATGCCATCACCCCCGGGAGCATTCAACGTGCGGGAGAAAACCTCCTGGAAATGGTTAAACAGCTATCAGCATCTCCTCTCGTTGCTGATCCTAGTCAAGATCGACATGGCGCGATGGTCTTTTACGATTTCTTGGGTTTGTTTATGGTCATCTATCCTCAACGTATTGGCACGATTTTGAACACACTTGTGGTTGTCCTCACCTTCATCTGTATTGGCCTGAAATTCTTGAAAAGGCCGACCAATGGCGTTGCGACCAACAAAAACGGTATGTGAACCAGCGACGTAGCTAGAAATTCAACGACGTAGCTAGAAATTCTGAGCTGAGGGTTAAACGTTATAAATTTTCGACAAGCAGACGTGTACAAAAAAAGTGAACGTATCCAAAAAAGTGAACGACTAAAAAAGGATAAGTGCGTCCAAAAAAGTGAGCGTGTCCAAAAAAAGTGAGCGTGTCCAAAAAAAGTGAGCGTGTCCAAAAAAGTGAGCGTGTCCAAAAAAGCGAGCGTGTCCAAAAAAGCGAGCTTGTCCAAAAAAAGGTGAGCGTGTCAAAAAAAAGTAAGCGTGTCCAAAAAGTGAACGTGTCTCAAGTGAACGTATCCAAAAAAGTGAACGTATCCAAAAAAGTATAAGCGCATCCAAAAAAGTGAGTGTGTCCAAAAAAGTGAGCGTGTCCAAAAAAGTGAGCGTGCCTAAAAACGTGTGCATGTCCAAAAAAGGTTGTGCGTGTCCAAAAAAGGTGAGCGTATCCAAAAAAGTGAGCGTGTACAAAAAAGTGAGCGTGTACAAAAAAGTGAGCGTGTACAAAAAAGTGAGCGTGTACAAAAAAGTGAGCGTGTCCAAAAAGTGAACGTGTCTCAAAAAGTGAACGTGTCTCAAAAAGTGAACGTATCCAACAAAGTGAACGTGTCCAACAAAGTGAGCGTGTCCAAAAAAGTGAGCGTGTCCAAAAAAGTAAATGTGTCGAAAAACGTGAGCATGCCCAAAAAAGTGAGCGTGTCCAACAAAGTGAGCGTGTCCAAAAAAAGTGAGCGTGTCCAACAAAGTGAGCGTGTCCAACAAAGTGAGCGTGTCCAAAAAAAGTGAGCGTGTCCAAAAAAAGTGGGCATTTCCAAAAAAAGTGAACGTGTCCAAAAAAGTGAGCGTGTCCAAAAGAAGTGAGCGTGTCCAAAAAAGTGAACATGTCCAACAAAGTGAGCATGTCCATTACTCGTTTTTTGGGGGGTTCCACAAATTTGCAAAATTGCGCAATAATATTTCCCGTCAGGCTTTTGCGAATCGTGAGGTATATTGTGGGTCAATAGCCGCGCGTTCTTTCTTTTCGACATCTTTGCTTTTGGTCGAGTTGTTCTCTGACTCTGTTGGTAGATTTTGAAAGTAACGGACATAATGAGCATCGTGGCTGACAACTATGTTGATCGTGAATACGCTCACAATGCTTACAACTGCATACGCCGATCGCGCTAGACCTATATACTAAAAGATGACGAGCGATTTTGAAACGGGTTGGCCGCGATCTCAAATTCAGGTAAACATGCTGTGTTGATATTGCCTGAAGACACCTATGTTATGTACTTGGACAAATCTGTTTTTAGAGTTGAATACTTGAATCTTGGACAATTGAATCTTGGAGTTGAATCTTGGAGTTGAATCTTGGAAGTCTTGGACAAATCTGTTTTCAGAGTTGAAATCGAATAAATATTGACCGAGATAACGTTCAAACATCTACGACGAAGCGGCCTTCGTATTGCCGATTAATTTCTAACTCGTTCGCGTAATATAATAGAAACGTATGTTATGTATTTGGACTCTGTAATTCCAAATCTGTTTTCAGAATTGAAATCGGTTAAATATGGACCGAGATAACGTTCAAAATCTGCGATTAAACGTGCATCTTTTCCGATTTGTGATCAACAAATACATGGCGGACCATGATTAGGGGAAATCCCGCAGCGGGGTTATAGGATGAAACTCTAGGGGTGTTAGGGTTATGATAGGGGTTAGGACTTTTACAACAAGAGTGTTTCATCATATATTCGACCCGGTACTGATTTCCTTTGTGTTTACTTCATGAATTGTGAATGATTTGAGATGATAAATATGGAAAATTGCACACGCCGGCGATCGCGGCCGTAATTCAAAAAAAGCAGTCGCACAGCCGCTTCTTACTTAGTTTTGTTATTCTGGGGTAATAATAATAAAAAAACGGCAATAATAATAGTAATAGCAGTAATAATAATAATTCTCGGCAATCATGATCAGAGTTTCAGAAGTTTACTACAATTTAAATACCCAAATAGCAGTTAAACCGGAAACTTCTGACAACTGATAAATTTGGCGAAAAAGAGATATATACATTGTGCCATGCTGCAAAGACCTTGTTTCAGATAAAAACCTGAAAAATGCATTTTTTTCTTTATTTCTCCTGCATGTATAATAATTGAAGATACTAAAATTAATAATACTAGAAAAATAATTTTCTGTCGAATTTCACGGTATCGAGCCACCTTAATTCTGCGATTGATTCATTTTAATAAAAAATCACCATTTGAGTGATTTGACTCGAATTAACTTTGATAATTTAGTTGATTGATTGATTCATTTCTTCTTTTAATATTCTGTTAATCTGTTTTGTGTATGTTCCTAACATAATATGAAAAAATACAAAGCTGGGCGAGGGAATGAAACTGATATACAAAACACCTCCATACTCGCCCAACACAGCCTACTTCCATCAATCAATAAGTACTTTTTGTACGTATTCCATATGAGGAAGAGCAAATACATTGCCCTGCCACGAGATTGCCCTAGTTACCAGGGACGAGAGGTATACTAACACTCAACTCCAAATATCCCCAAACCCCACACCCTATTGATAGTTAGCATACTATAACACTATTTATTGCATTCGCCAGAAAATTAAAATTGATAACAAGGTAACGAGAAGTAAAAAAAAATAAAAGTGACTGGTGGCTGGGAGAGAAAAACAGGACTTTCGCCCCAATTGACATTTTCCCCAAACAAGTTAAGCAATAATATAAAATACTTACTAGATTACAAGTAAAAACATTAATAAACATTAATAACATTAATTTCGCCCCAATTGACATTTTCCCCCAAACAAGTTAAGAAATAATAATATAAAATACTAGATTACAAGTAAAAACATTAATAAAGAAAACTAAAACACTGGACTAATAACACTAAGTAAATAACTAATTAAGAAAGAGAAACATTTGACTATGGCAGCTGGTAAGATGAGAGATTATCCTTGTAGTAACACTTTTAGCTTGTGTTTGAATTGACTAATACTAATGCAGCACTTGAGTAGACTAGGTAGGCTATTCCACAGGTTGATAATATGATATAACTATAATTACTAACTATTGGTAATGGTAATGTAAGACAGTGGTCACTTATGGATTATTGGTAATTCTATAGGCAAGAGGATGTTACTAACTATTGGTAATGGTAATGTAAGACAGTTTACACTTATGGATTATTGGTAATTCTATAGGCAAGAGGATGTTTGTTACTAACTATTGGTAATGGTAATGTAAGACAGTTTACACTTATGGATTATTGGTAATTCTATAGGCAAGAGGATGTTTTTTTACTAACTATTGGTAATGGTAATGCAAGGCAGTTTACACTTATGGATTATTGGTAATTCTATAGGCAAGAGGATGTTTTTTTACTAACTATTGGTAATGGTAATGTAAGACAGTTTACACTTATGGATTATTGGTAATTCTATAGGCAAGAGGATGTTTGTTACTAACTATTGGTAATGGTAATGCAAGACAGTTTACATGACTTATGGATTATTGGTAATTCTATAGGCAAGAGGATGTTTTTTACTAACTATTGGTAATGGTACTGCAAGACATTTTACGCTTATGGATTATTGGTAATTCTATAACTATTGGTAATGGTAATGCAAGACAGTTTACACTTATGGATTATTGGTAATTCTATAGGCAAGAGGATGTTTTTTACTAACTATTGGTAATGGTAATGCAAGACAGTTTACACTTATGGATTATTGGTAATTCTATAGGCAAGAGGATGTTTTTTTACTAACTATTGGTAATGGTAATGTAAGACAGTTTACACTTATGGATTATTGGTAATTCTATAGGCAAGAGGATGTTTTTTACTAACTATTGGTAATGGTAATGCAAGACAGTTTACACTTATGGATTATTGGTAATTCTATAGGCAAGAGGGTGTTTTTTACTAACTATTGGTAATGGTAATACAAGACATTTTACGCTTATGGATTATTGGTAATTCTATAGGCAAGAGGATGTTTGTTACTAACTATTGGTAATGGTAATGCAAGACAGTTTACACTTATGGATTATTGGTAATTCTATAGGCAAGAGGATGTTTTTTTACTAACTATTGGTAATGGTAATGCAAGACAGTTTACACTTATGGATTATTGGTAATTCTATAGGCAAGAGGATGTTTTTTACTAACTATTGGTAATGGTAATGTAAGACAGTTTACACTTATGGATTATTGGTAATTCTATAGGCAAGAGGATGTTTTTTACTAACTATTGGTAATGGTAATGCAAGACAGTTTACGCTTATGGATTATTGGTAATTTCTATAGGCAAGAGGATGTTTTTTACTAACTATTGGTAATGGTAATGCAAGACATTTTACGCTTATGGATTATTGGTAATTCTATAGGCAAGAGGATGTTTTTTACTAACTATTGGTAATGGTAATCCAAGACATTTTACGCTTATGGATTATTGGTAATTCTATAGGCAAGAGGATGTTTTTTTACTAATTATTGGTAATGGTAATGCAAGACATTTTACACTTATGGATTATTGGTAATTCTATAGGCAAGAGGATGTTTTTTACTAACTATTGGTAATGGTAATGCAAGATAGTTTACACTTATGGATTATTGGTAATTCTATAGGCAAGAGGATGTTTTTTACTAACTATTGGTAATGGTAATGCAAGACAGTTTTACACTTATGGATTATTGGTAATTCTATAGGCAAGAGGATGTTTTTTTACTAACTATTGGTAATGGTAATGTAAGACAGTTTACACTTATGGATTATTGGTAATTCTATAGGCAAGAGGATGTGTTTTACTAACTATTGGTAATGGTAATGCAAGACAGTTTACACTTATGGATTATTGGTAATTCTATAGGCAAGAGGATGTTTTTTACTAACTATTGGTAATGGTAATGCAAGACAGTTTACACTTATGGATTATTGGTAATTCTATAGGCAAGAGGATGTTTTTTACTAACTATTGGTAATGGTAATGCAAGACAGTTTACACTTATGGATTATTGGTAATTCTATAGGCAAGAGGATGTTTTTTTGCTAACTATTGGTAATGGTAATGCAAGACAGTTTACACTTATGGATTATTGGTAATTCTATAGGCAAGAGGATGTTTTTTACTAACTATTGGTAATGGTAATGCAAGACAGTTTACACTTATGGATTATTGGTAATTCTATAGGCAAGAGGATGTTTTTTACTAACTATTAGTAATGGTAATGTAAGACAGTTTACACTTATGGATTATTGGTAATTCTATAGGCAAGAGGATGTTTTTTACTAACTATTGGTAATGGTAATGCAAGACATTTTACGCTTATGGATTATTGGTAATTCTATAGGCAAGAGGATGCTTGTTACTAACTATTGGTAATGGTAATGCAAGACAGTTTACACTTATGGATTATTGGTAATTCTATAGGCAAGAGGATGTTTTTTACTAACTATTGGTAATGGTAATGCAAGACAGTTTACACTTATGGATTATTGGTAATTCTGTAGGCAAGAGGATGTTTGTTACTAACTATTGGTAATGGTAATGCAAGACAGTTTACACTTATGGATTATTGGTAATTCTATAGGCAAGAGGATGTTTTTTACTAACTATTGGTAATGGTAATGCAAGACAGTTTACACTTATGGATTATTGGTAATTCTATAGGCAAGAGGATGTTTTTTACTAACTATTGGTAATGGTAATGCAAGACATTTTTACGCTTATGGATTATTGGTAATTCTATAGGCAAGAGGATGTTTTGTACTAACTATTGGTAATGGTAATGCAAGACAATTTACACTTATGGATTATTGGTAATTCTATAGGCAAGAGGATGTTTTTTACTAACTATTGGTAATGGTAATGCAAGACATTTTACGCTTATGGATTATTGGTAATTCTATAGGCAAGAGGATGTTTTTTACTAACTATTGGTAATGGTAATGCAAGACATTTTACGCTTATGGATTATTGGTAATTCTATAGGCAAGAGGATGTTTTTTACTAATTATTGGTAATGGTAATGCAAGACATTTTACACTTATGGATTATTGGTAATTCTATAGGCAAGAGGATGTTTTTTACTAACTATTGGTAATGGTAATGTAAGACAGTTTACACTTATGGATTATTGGTAATTCTATAGGCAAGAGGATGTTTTTTACTAACTATTGGTAATGGTAATGCAAGACATTTTACGCTTATGGATTATTGGTAATTCTATAGGCAAGAGGATGTTTTTTACTAACTATTGGTAATGGTAATGCAAGACATTTTACGCTTATGGATTATTGGTAATTCTATAGGCAAGAGGATGTTTTTTACTAACTATTGGTAATGGTAATGCAAGACATTTTACACTTATGGATTATTGGTAATTCTATAGGCAAGAGGATGTTTTTTTACTAACTATTGGTAATGGTAATGTAAGACAGTTTACACTTATGGATTATTGGTAATTCTATAGGCAAGAGGATGTTTTTTACTAACTATTGGTAATGGTAATGTAAGACAGTTTACACTTATGGATTATTGGTAATTCTATAGGCAAGAGGATGTTTGTTACTAACTATTGGTAATGGTAATGCAAGACATTTTACGCTTATGGATTATTGGTAATTCTATAGGCAAGAGGATGTTTTTTACTAACTATTGGTAATGGTAATGCAAGACAGTTTACACTTATGGATTATTGGTAATTCTATAGGCAAGAGGATGTTTTTACTAACTATTGGTAATGGTAATGTAAGACAGTTTACACTTATGGATTATTGGTAATTCTATAGGCAAGAGGATGTTTTTTACTAACTATTGGTAATGGTAATGCAAGACATTTTACGCTTATGGATTATTGGTAATTCTATAGGCAAGAGGATGTTTTTTACTAACTATTGGTAATGGTAATGCAAGACATTTTACGCTTATGGATTATTGGTAATTCTATAGGCAAGAGGATGTTTTTTACTAATTATTGGTAATGGTAATGCAAGACATTTTACACTTATGGATTATTGGTAATTCTATAGGCAAGAGGATGTTTTTTACTAACTATTGGTAATGGTAATGCAAGATAGTTTACACTTATGGATTATTGGTAATTCTATAGGCAAGAGGATGTTTTTTACTAACTATTGGTAATGGTAATGCAAGACAGTTTACACTTATGGATTATTGGTAATTCTATAGGCAAGAGGATGTTTTTTTACTAACTATTGGTAATGGTAATGTAAGACAGTTTTACACTTATGGATTATTGGTAATTCTATAGGCAAGAGGATGTTTTTTACTAACTATTGGTAATGGTAATGCAAGACAGTTTACACTTATGGATTATTGGTAATTCTATAGGCAAGAGGATGTTTTTTACTAACTATTGGTAATGGTAATGCAAGACATTTTACGCTTATGGATTATTGGTAATTCTATAGGCAAGAGGATGTTTGTTACTAACTATTGGTAATGGTAATGCAAGACAATTTACACTTATGGATTATTGGTAATTCTATAGGCAAGAGGATGTTTTTTACTAACTATTGGTAATGGTAATGCAAGACATTTTACGCTTATGGATTATTGGTAATTCTATAGGCAAGAGGATGTTTTTTACTAACTATTGGTAATGGTAATGCAAGACATTTTACGCTTATGGATTATTGGTAATTCTATAGGCAAGAGGATGTTTTTTACTAATTATTGGTAATGGTAATGCAAGACATTTTACACTTATGGATTATTGGTAATTCTATAGGCAAGAGGATGTTTTTTACTAACTATTGGTAATGGTAATGTAAGACAGTTTACACTTATGGATTATTGGTAATTCTATAGGCAAGAGGATGTTTTTTACTAACTATTGGTAATGGTAATGCAAGACATTTTACGCTTATGGATTATTGGTAATTCTATAGGCAAGAGGATGTTTTTTACTAACTATTGGTAATGGTAATGCAAGACATTTTACGCTTATGGATTATTGGTAATTCTATAGGCAAGAGGATGTTTTTTACGAACTATTGGTAATGGTAATGCAAGACATTTTACACTTATGGATTATTGGTAATTCTATAGGCAAGAGGATGTTTTTTACTAACTATTGGTAATGGTAATGTAAGACAGTTTACACTTATGGATTATTGGTAATTCTATAGGCAAGAGGATGTTTTTTACTAACTATTGGTAATGGTAATGTAAGACAGTTTACACTTATGGATTATTGGTAATTCTATAGGCAAGAGGATGTTTGTTACTAACTATTGGTAATGGTAATGCAAGACATTTTACGCTTATGGATTATTGGTAATTCTATAGGCAAGAGGATGTTTTTTACTAACTATTGGTAATGGTAATGCAAGACAGTTTACACTTATGGATTATTGGTAATTCTATAGGCAAGAGGATGTTTTTTACTAACTATTGGTAATGGTAATGTAAGACAGTTTACACTTATGGATTATTGGTAATTCTATAGGCAAGAGGATGTTTTTTTACTAACTATTGGTAATGGTAATGCAAGACATTTTACGCTTATGGATTATTGGTAATTCTATAGGCAAGAGGATGTTTTTTACTAACTATTGGTAATGGTAATGCAAGACAGTTTACGCTTATGGATTATTGGTAATTCTATAGGCAAGAGGATGTTTTACTAACTATTGGTAATGGTAATGTAAGACAGTTTACACTTATGGATTATTGGTAATTCTATAGGCAAGAGGATGTTTTTTACTAACTATTGGTAATGGTAATGCAAGACATTTTACGCTTATGGATTATTGGTAATTCTATAGGCAAGAGGATGTTTTTTACTAACTATTGGTAATGGTAATGCAAGACATTTTACGCTTATGGATTATTGGTAATTCTATAGGCAAGAGGATGTTTTTTACTAATTATTGGTAATGGTAATGCAAGACATTTTACACTTATGGATTATTGGTAATTCTATAGGCAAGAGGATGTTTTTTACTAACTATTGGTAATGGTAATGCAAGATAGTTTACACTTATGGATTATTGGTAATTCTATAGGCAAGAGGATGTTTTTTACTAACTATTGGTAATGGTAATGCAAGACAGTTTACACTTATGGATTATTGGTAATTCTATAGGCAAGAGGATGTTTTTTTACTAACTATTGGTAATGGTAATGTAAGACAGTTTACACTTATGGATTATTGGTAATTCTATAGGCAAGAGGATGTTTTTTACTAACTATTGGTAATGGTAATGCAAGACAGTTTACACTTATGGATTATTGGTAATTCTATAGGCAAGAGGATGTTTTTTACTAACTATTGGTAATGGTAATGCAAGACATTTTACGCTTATGGATTATTGGTAATTCTATAGGCAAGAGGATGTTTGTTACTAACTATTGGTAATGGTAATGCAAGACAATTTTACACTTATGGATTATTGGTAATTCTATAGGCAAGAGGATGTTTTTTACTAACTATTGGTAATGGTAATGCAAGACATTTTACGCTTATGGATTATTGGTAATTCTATAGGCAAGAGGATGTTTTTTACTAACTATTGGTAATGGTAATGCAAGACATTTTACGCTTATGGATTATTGGTAATTCTATAGGCAAGAGGATGTTTTTTTACTAATTATTGGTAATGGTAATGCAAGACATTTTACACTTATGGATTATTGGTAATTCTATAGGCAAGAGGATGTTTTTTACTAACTATTGGTAATGGTAATGTAAGACAGTTTACACTTATGGATTATTGGTAATTCTATAGGCAAGAGGATGTTTTTTACTAACTATTGGTAATGGTAATGCAAGACATTTTACGCTTATGGATTATTGGTAATTCTATAGGCAAGAGGATGTTTTTTACTAATTATTGGTAATGGTAATGCAAGACATTTTACACTTATGGATTATTGGTAATTCTATAGGCAAGAGGATGTTTTTTACTAACTATTGGTAATGGTAATGTAAGACAGTTTACACTTATGGATTATTGGTAATTCTATAGGCAAGAGGATGTTTTTTACTAACTATTGGTAATGGTAATGCAAGACATTTTACGCTTATGGATTATTGGTAATTCTATAGGCAAGAGGATGTTTTTTACTAACTATTGGTAATGGTAATGCAAGACATTTTACGCTTATGGATTATTGGTAATTCTATAGGCAAGAGGATGTTTTTTACGAACTATTGGTAATGGTAATGCAAGACATTTTACACTTATGGATTATTGGTAATTCTATAGGCAAGAGGATGTTTTTTACTAACTATTGGTAATGGTAATGTAAGACAGGTTTACACTTATGGATTATTGGTAATTCTATAGGCAAGAGGATGTTTTTTACTAACTATTGGTAATGGTAATGTAAGACAGTTTACACTTATGGATTATTGGTAATTCTATAGGCAAGAGGATGTTTGTTACTAACTATTGGTAATGGTAATGCAAGACATTTTACGCTTATGGATTATTGGTAATTCTATAGGCAAGAGGATGTTTTTTACTAACTATTGGTAATGGTAATGCAAGACAGTTTACACTTATGGATTATTGGTAATTCTATAGGCAAGAGGATGTTTTTTACTAACTATTGGTAATGGTAATGTAAGACAGTTTACACTTATGGATTATTGGTAATTCTATAGGCAAGAGGATGTTTTTTACTAACTATTGGTAATGGTAATGCAAGACATTTTACGCTTATGGATTATTGGTAATTCTATAGGCAAGAGGATGTTTTTTACTAACTATTGGTAATGGTAATGCAAGACATTTTACGCTTATGGATTATTGGTAATTCTATAGGCAAGAGGATGTTTTTTACTAATTATTGGTAATGGTAATGCAAGACATTTTACGCTTATGGATTATTGGTAATTCTATAGGCAAGAGGATGTTTTTTACTAACTATTGGTAATGGTAATGCAAGACAGTTTACACTTATGGATTATTGGTAATTCTATAGGCAAGAGGATGTTTTTACTAACTATTGGTAATGGTAATGTAAGACAGTTTACACTTATGGATTATTGGTAATTCTATAGGCAAGAGGATGTTTTTTACTAACTATTGGTAATGGTAATGCAAGACATTTTACGCTTATGGATTATTGGTAATTCTATAGGCAAGAGGATGTTTTTTACTAACTGTTGGTAATGGTAATGCAAGACATTTTACGCTTATGGATTATTGGTAATTCTATAGGCAAGAGGATGTTTTTTACTAATTATTGGTAATGGTAATGCAAGACATTTTACACTTATGGATTATTGGTAATTCTATAGGCAAGAGGATGTTTTTTACTAACTATTGGTAATGGTAATGCAAGATAGTTTACACTTATGGATTATTGGTAATTCTATAGGCAAGAGGATGTTTTTTACTAACTATTGGTAATGGTAATGCAAGACAGTTTACACTTATGGATTATTGGTAATTCTATAGGCAAGAGGATGTTTTTTTACTAACTATTGGTAATGGTAATGTAAGACAGTTTACACTTATGGATTATTGGTAATTCTATAGGCAAGAGGATGTTTTTTACTAACTATTGGTAATGGTAATGCAAGACAGTTTACACTTATGGATTATTGGTAATTCTATAGGCAAGAGGATGTTTTTTACTAACTATTGGTAATGGTAATGCAAGACATTTTACGCTTATGGATTATTGGTAATTCTATAGGCAAGAGGATGTTTGTTACTAACTATTGGTAATGGTAATGCAAGACAATTTACACTTATGGATTATTGGTAATTCTATAGGCAAGAGGATGTTTTTTACTAACTATTGGTAATGGTAATGCAAGACATTTTACGCTTATGGATTATTGGTAATTCTATAGGCAAGAGGATGTTTTTTACTAACTATTGGTAATGGTAATGCAAGACATTTTACGCTTATGGATTATTGGTAATTCTATAGGCAAGAGGATGTTTTTTACTAATTATTGGTAATGGTAATGCAAGACATTTTACACTTATGGATTATTGGTAATTCTATAGGCAAGAGGATGTTTTTTACTAACTATTGGTAATGGTAATGTAAGACAGTTTACACTTATGGATTATTGGTAATTCTATAGGCAAGAGGATGTTTTTTACTAACTATTGGTAATGGTAATGCAAGACATTTTACGCTTATGGATTATTGGTAATTCTATAGGCAAGAGGATGTTTTTTACTAACTATTGGTAATGGTAATGCAAGACATTTTACGCTTATGGATTATTGGTAATTCTATAGGCAAGAGGATGTTTTTTACGAACTATTGGTAATGGTAATGCAAGACATTTTACACTTATGGATTATTGGTAATTCTATAGGCAAGAGGATGTTTTTTACTAACTATTGGTAATGGTAATGTAAGACAGTTTACACTTATGGATTATTGGTAATTCTATAGGCAAGAGGATGTTTTTTACTAACTATTGGTAATGGTAATGTAAGACAGTTTACACTTATGGATTATTGGTAATTCTATAGGCAAGAGGATGTTTGTTACTAACTATTGGTAATGGTAATGCAAGACATTTTACGCTTATGGATTATTGGTAATTCTATAGGCAAGAGGATGTTTTTTACTAACTATTGGTAATGGTAATGCAAGACAGTTTACACTTATGGATTATTGGTAATTCTATAGGCAAGAGGATGTTTTTTACTAACTATTGGTAATGGTAATGTAAGACAGTTTACACTTATGGATTATTGGTAATTCTATAGGCAAGAGGATGTTTTTTACTAACTATTGGTAATGGTAATGCAAGACATTTTACGCTTATGGATTATTGGTAATTCTATAGGCAAGAGGATGTTTTTTACTAACTATTGGTAATGGTAATGCAAGACATTTTACGCTTATGGATTATTGGTAATTCTATAGGCAAGAGGATGTTTTTTACTAATTATTGGTAATGGTAATGCAAGACATTTTACACTTATGGATTATTGGTAATTCTATAGGCAAGAGGATGTTTTTTTACTAACTATTGGTAATGGTAATGCAAGATAGTTTACACTTATGGATTATTGGTAATTCTATAGGCAAGAGGATGTTTTTTACTAACTATTGGTAATGGTAATGCAAGACAGTTTACACTTATGGATTATTGGTAATTCTATAGGCAAGAGGATGTTTTTTTACTAACTATTGGTAATGGTAATGTAAGACAGTTTACACTTATGGATTATTGGTAATTCTATAGGCAAGAGGATGTTTTTTACTAACTATTGGTAATGGTAATGCAAGACAGTTTACACTTATGGATTATTGGTAATTCTATAGGCAAGAGGATGTTTTTTACTAACTATTGGTAATGTTAATGCAAGACAGTTTACACTTATGGATTATTGGTAATTCTATAGGCAAGAGGATGTTTTTTACTAACTATTGGTAATGGTAATGCAAGACAGTTTACACTTATGGATTATTGGTAATTCTATAGGCAAGAGGATGTTTTTTTTGCTAACTATTGGTAATGGTAATGCAAGACAGTTTACACTTATGGATTATTGGTAATTCTATAGGCAAGAGGATGTTTTTTACTAACTATTGGTAATGGTAATGCAAGACAGTTTACACTTATGGATTATTGGTAATTCTATAGGCAAGAGGATGTTTTTTACTAACTATTGGTAATGGTAATGTAAGACAGTTTACACTTATGGATTATTGGTAATTCTATAGGCAAGAGGATGTTTTTTACTAACTATTGGTAATGGTAATGCAAGACATTTTACGCTTATGGATTATTGGTAATTCTATAGGCAAGAGGATGTTTGTTACTAACTATTGGTAATGGTAATGCAAGACAGTTTACACTTATGGATTATTGGTAATTCTATAGGCAAGAGGATGTTTTTTACTAACTATTGGTAATGGTAATGCAAGACAGTTTACACTTATGGATTATTGGTAATTCTATAGGCAAGAGGATGTTTTTTACTAACTATTGGTAATGGTAATGCAAGACAGTTTACACTTATGGATTATTGGTAACTCTATAGGCAAGAGGATGTTTTTTTACTAACTATTGGTAATGGTAATGTAAGACAGTTTGCACTTATGGATTATTGGTAATTCTATAGGCAAGAGGATGTTTGTTACTAACTATTGGTAATGGTAATGTAAGACAGTTTACACTTATGGATTATTGGTAATTCTATAGGCAAGAGGATGTTTTTTACTAACTATTGGTAATGGTAATGCAAGACAGTTTACACTTATGGATTATTGGTAATTCTATAGGCAAGAGGATGTTTTTTACTAACTATTGGTAATGGTAATGCAAGACAGTTTACACTTATGGATTATTGGTAACTCTATAGGCAAGAGGATGTTTTTTTACTAACTATTGGTAATGGTAATGTAAGACAGTTTACACTTATGGATTATTGGTAATTCTATAGGCAAGAGGATGTTTTTTACTAACTATTGGTAATGGTAATGCAAGACAGTTTACACTTATGGATTATTGGTAATTCTATAGGCAAGAGGATGTTTTTTTACTAACTATTGGTAATGGTAATGTAAGACAGTTTACACTTATGGATTATTGGTAATTCTATAGGCAAGAGGATGTTTTTTACTAACTATTGGTAATGGTAATGTAAGACAGTTTACACTTATGGATTATTGGTAATTTTATAGGCAAGAGGATGTTTTTTACTAACTATTGGTAATGGTAATGCAAGACATTTTACGCTTATGGATTATTGGTAATTCTATAGGCAAGAGGATGTTTTTTACTAACTATTGGTAATGGTAATGCAAGACATTTTACGCTTATGGATTATTGGTAATTCTATAGGCAAGAGGATGTTTGTTACTAACTATTGATAATGGTAATGCAAGGCAGTTTACACTTATGGATTATTGGTAACTCTATAGGCAAGAGGATGTTTTTTTTACTAACTATTGGTAATGGTAATGTAAGACAATTTACACTTATGGATTATTGGTAATTCTATAGGCAAGAGGATGTTTTTTACTAACTATTGGTAATGGTAATGCAAGACAGTTTACACTTATGGATTATTGGTAATTCTATAGGCAAGAGGATGTTTTTTACTAATTATTGGTAATGGTAATGCAAGACATTTTACGCTTATGGATTATTGGTAATTCTATAGGCAAGAGGATGTTTTTTACTAACTATTGGTAATGGTAATGTAAGACAGTTTACACTTATGGATTATTGGTAATTCTATAGGCAAGAGGATGTTTTTTACTAACTATTGGTAATGGTAATGCAAGACATTTTACGCTTATGGATTATTGGTAATTCTATAGGCAAGAGGATGTTTTTTACTAACTATTGGTAATGGTAATGTAAGACATTTTACGCTTATGGATTATTGGTAATTCTATAGGCAAGAGGATGTTTTTTACTAACTATTGGTAATGGTAATGTAAGACAGTTTACACTTATGGATTATTGGTAATTCTATAGGCAAGAGGATGTTTTTTACTAACTATTGGTAATGGTAATGCAAGACATTTTACGCTTATGGATTATTGGTAATTCTATAGGCAAGAGGATGTTTTTTACTAACTATTGGTAATGGTAATGTAAGACATTTTACGCTTATGGATTATTGGTAATTCTATAGGCAAGAGGATGTTTTTTACTAACTATTGGTATTGGTAATGTAAGACAGTTTACACTTATGGATTATTGGTAATTCTATAGGCAAGAGGATGTTTTTTACTAACTATTGGTAATGGTAATGCAAGACAGTTTACACTTATGGATTATTGGTAATTCTATAGGCAAGAGGATGTTTTTTACTAACTATTGGTAATGGTAATGCAAGACAGTTTACACTTATGGATTATTGGTAATTCTATAGGCAAGAGGATGTTTTTTACTAACTATTGGTAATGGTAATGCAAGACAGTTTACACTTATGGATTATTGGTAATTCTATAGGCAAGAGGATGTTTTTTACTAACTATTGGTAATGGTAATGTAAGACAGTTTACACTTATGGATTATTGGTAATTCTATAGGCAAGAGGATGTTTTTTACTAACTATTGGTAATGGTAATGCAAGACATTTTACGCTTATGGATTATTGATAATTCTATAGGCAAGAGGATGTTTTTTACTAACTATTGGTAATGGTAATGCAAGACATTTTACGCTTATGGATTATTGGTAATTCTATAGGCAAGAGGATGTTTTTTACTAACTATTGGTAATGGTAATGCAAGAAATTTTACGCTTATGGATTATTGGTAATTCTATAGGCAAGAGGATGTTTGTTACTAACTATTGGTAATGGTAATGCAAGACAGTTTACACTTATGGATTATTGGTAATTCTATAGGCAAGAGGATGTTTTTTGCTAACTATTGGTAATGGTAATGCAAGACAGTTTACACTTATGGATTATTGGTAATTCTATAGGCAAGAGGATGTTTTTTACTAACTATTGGTAATGGTAATGTAAGACAGTTTACACTTATGGATTATTGGTAATTCTATAGGCAAGAGGATGTTTTTTACTAACTATTGGTAATGGTAATGTAAGACATTTTACGCTTATGGATTATTGGTAATTCTATAGGCAAGAGGATGTTTTTTACTAACTATTGGTAATGGTAATGCAAGACAGTTTACACTTATGGATTATTGGTAATTCTATAGGCAAGAGGATGGTTTTTACTAACTATTGGTAATGGTAATGCAAGACAGTTTACACTTATGGATTATTGGTAATTCTATAGGCAAGAGGATGTTTTTTACTAACTATTGGTAATGGTAATGCAAGACATTTTACGCTTATGGATTATTGGTAATTCTATAGGCAAGAGGATGTTTTTTACTAATTATTGGTAATGGTAATGCAAGACATTTTACACTTATGGATTATTGGTAATTCTATAGGCAAGAGGATGTTTTTTACTAACTATTGGTAATGGTAATGCAAGATAGTTTACACTTATGGATTATTGGTAATTCTATAGGCAAGAGGATGTTTTTTACTAACTATTGGTAATGGTAATGCAAGACAGTTTACACTTATGGATTATTGGTAATTCTATAGGCAAGAGGATGTTTTTTACTAACTATTGGTAATGGTAATGTAAGACAGTTTACACTTATGGATTATTGGTAATTCTATAGGCAAGAGGATGTTTTTTACTAACTATTGGTAATGGTAATGCAAGACAGTTTACACTTATGGATTATTGGTAATTCTATAGGCAAGAGGATGTTTTTTTACTAACTATTGGTAATGTTAATGCAAGACAGTTTACACTTATGGATTATTGGTAATTCTATAGGCAAGAGGATGTTTTTTACTAACTATTGGTAATGGTAATGCAAGACAGTTTACACTTATGGATTATTGGTAATTCTATAGGCAAGAGGATGTTTTTTTGCTAACTATTGGTAATGGTAATGCAAGACAGTTTACACTTATGGATTATTGGTAATTCTATAGGCAAGAGGATGTTTTTTACTAACTATTGGTAATGGTAATGCAAGACAGTTTACACTTATGGATTATTGGTAATTCTATAGGCAAGAGGATGTTTTTTACTAACTATTGGTAATGGTAATGTAAGACAGTTTACACTTATGGATTATTGGTAATTCTATAGGCAAGAGGATGTTTTTTACTAACTATTGGTAATGGTAATGCAAGACATTTTACGCTTATGGATTATTGGTAATTCTATAGGCAAGAGGATGTTTGTTACTAACTATTGGTAATGGTAATGCAAGACAGTTTACACTTATGGATTATTGGTAATTCTATAGGCAAGAGGATGTTTTTTACTAACTATTGGTAATGGTAATGCAAGACAGTTTACACTTATGGATTATTGGTAATTCTATAGGCAAGAGGATGTTTTTTACTAACTATTGGTAATGGTAATGCAAGACAGTTTACACTTATGGATTATTGGTAACTCTATAGGCAAGAGGATGTTTTTTTACTAACTATTGGTAATGGTAATGTAAGACAGTTTGCACTTATGGATTATTGGTAATTCTATAGGCAAGAGGATGTTTGTTACTAACTATTGGTAATGGTAATGTAAGACAGTTTACACTTATGGATTATTGGTAATTCTATAGGCAAGAGGATGTTTTTTACTAACTATTGGTAATGGTAATGCAAGACAGTTTACACTTATGGATTATTGGTAATTCTATAGGCAAGAGGATGTTTTTTACTAACTATTGGTAATGGTAATGCAAGACAGTTTACACTTATGGATTATTGGTAACTCTATAGGCAAGAGGATGTTTTTTTACTAACTATTGGTAATGGTAATGTAAGACAGTTTACACTTATGGATTATTGGTAATTCTATAGGCAAGAGGATGTTTTTTACTAACTATTGGTAATGGTAATGCAAGACAGTTTACACTTATGGATTATTGGTAATTCTATAGGCAAGAGGATGTTTTTTTACTAACTATTGGTAATGGTAATGTAAGACAGTTTACACTTATGGATTATTGGTAATTCTATAGGCAAGAGGATGTTTTTTACTAACTATTGGTAATGGTAATGTAAGACAGTTTACACTTATGGATTATTGGTAATTTTATAGGCAAGAGGATGTTTTTTACTAACTATTGGTAATGGTAATGCAAGACATTTTACGCTTATGGATTATTGGTAATTCTATAGGCAAGAGGATGTTTTTTACTAACTATTGGTAATGGTAATGCAAGACATTTTACGCTTATGGATTATTGGTAATTCTATAGGCAAGAGGATGTTTGTTACTAACTATTGATAATGGTAATGCAAGGCAGTTTACACTTATGGATTATTGGTAACTCTATAGGCAAGAGGATGTTTTTTTACTAACTATTGGTAATGGTAATGTAAGACAATTTACACTTATGGATTATTGGTAATTCTATAGGCAAGAGGATGTTTTTTACTAACTATTGGTAATGGTAATGCAAGACAGTTTACACTTATGGATTATTGGTAATTCTATAGGCAAGAGGATGTTTTTTACTAATTATTGGTAATGGTAATGCAAGACATTTTACGCTTATGGATTATTGGTAATTCTATAGGCAAGAGGATGTTTTTTACTAACTATTGGTAATGGTAATGTAAGACAGTTTACACTTATGGATTATTGGTAATTCTATAGGCAAGAGGATGTTTTTTACTAACTATTGGTAATGGTAATGCAAGACATTTTACGCTTATGGATTATTGGTAATTCTATAGGCAAGAGGATGTTTTTTACTAACTATTGGTAATGGTAATGTAAGACATTTTACGCTTATGGATTATTGGTAATTCTATAGGCAAGAGGATGTTTTTTACTAACTATTGGTAATGGTAATGTAAGACAGTTTACACTTATGGATTATTGGTAATTCTATAGGCAAGAGGATGTTTTTTACTAACTATTGGTAATGGTAATGCAAGACATTTTACGCTTATGGATTATTGGTAATTCTATAGGCAAGAGGATGTTTTTTACTAATTATTGGTAATGGTAATGCAAGACATTTTACACTTATGGATTATTGGTAATTCTATAGGCAAGAGGATGTTTTTTACTAACTATTGGTAATGGTAATGCAAGATAGTTTACACTTATGGATTATTGGTAATTCTATAGGCAAGAGGATGTTTTTTACTAACTATTGGTAATGGTAATGCAAGACAGTTTACACTTATGGATTATTGGTAATTCTATAGGCAAGAGGATGTTTTTTTACTAACTATTGGTAATGGTAATGTAAGACAGTTTACACTTATGGATTATTGGTAATTCTATAGGCAAGAGGATGTTTTTTACTAACTATTGGTAATGGTAATGCAAGACAGTTTACACTTATGGATTATTGGTAATTCTATAGGCAAGAGGATGTTTTTTACTAACTATTGGTAATGTTAATGCAAGACAGTTTACACTTATGGATTATTGGTAATTCTATAGGCAAGAGGATGTTTTTTACTAACTATTGGTAATGGTAATGCAAGACAGTTTACACTTATGGATTATTGGTAATTCTATAGGCAAGAGGATGTTTTTTTGCTAACTATTGGTAATGGTAATGCAAGACAGTTTACACTTATGGACTATTGGTAATTCTATAGGCAAGAGGATGTTTTTTACTAACTATTGGTAATGGTAATGCAAGACAGTTTACACTTATGGATTATTGGTAATTCTATAGGCAAGAGGATGTTTTTTACTAACTATTGGTAATGGTAATGTAAGACAGTTTACACTTATGGATTATTGGTAATTCTATAGGCAAGAGGATGTTTTTTACTAACTATTGGTAATGGTAATGCAAGACATTTTACGCTTATGGATTATTGGTAATTCTATAGGCAAGAGGATGTTTGTTACTAACTATTGGTAATGGTAATGCAAGACAGTTTACACTTATGGATTATTGGTAATTCTATAGGCAAGAGGATGTTTTTTACTAACTATTGGTAATGGTAATGCAAGACAGTTTACACTTATGGATTATTGGTAATTCTATAGGCAAGAGGATGTTTTTTACTAACTATTGGTAATGGTAATGCAAGACAGTTTACACTTATGGATTATTGGTAACTCTATAGGCAAGAGGATGTTTTTTTACTAACTATTGGTAATGGTAATGTAAGACAGTGTGCACTTATGGATTATTGGTAATTCTATAGGCAAGAGGATGTATGTTACAAACTATTGGTAATGGTAATGTAAGACAGTTTACACTTATGGATTATTGGTAATTCTATAGGCAAGAGGATGTTTTTTTACTAACTATTGGTAATGGTAATGCAAGACAGTTTACACTTATGGATTATTGGTAATTCTATAGGCAAGAGGATGTTTTTTTACTAACTATTGGTAATGGTAATGCAAGACAGTTTACACTTATGGATTATTGGTAACTCTATAGGCAAGAGGATGTTTTTTTACTAACTATTGGTAATGGTAATGCAAGACAGTTTACACTTATGGATTATTGGTAATTCTATAGGCAAGAGGATGTTTTTTTACTAACTATTGGTAATGGTAATGTAAGACAGTTTACACTTATGGATTATTGGTAATTCTATAGGCAAGAGGATGTTTTTTACTAACTATTGGTAATGGTAATGTAAGACAGTTTACACTTATGGATTATTGGTAATTTTATAGGCAAGAGGATGTTTTTTACTAACTATTGGTAATGGTAATGCAAGACATTTTACGCTTATGGATTATTGGTAATTCTATAGGCAAGAGGATGTTTTTTACTAACTATTGGTAATGGTAATGCAAGACATTTTTACGCTTATGGATTATTGGTAATTCTATAGGCAAGAGGATGTTTGTTACTAACTATTGATAATGGTAATGCAAGGCAGTTTACACTTATGGATTATTGGTAACTCTATAGGCAAGAGGATGTTTTTTTACTAACTATTGGTAATGGTAATGTAAGACAATTTACACTTATGGATTATTGGTAATTCTATAGGCAAGAGGATGTTTTTTTACTAACTATTGGTAATGGTAATGCAAGACAGTTTACACTTATGGATTATTGGTAATTCTATAGGCAAGAGGATGTTTTTTACTAATTATTGGTAATGGTAATGCAAGACATTTTACGCTTATGGATTATTGGTAATTCTATAGGCAAGAGGATGTTTTTTACTAAACTATTGGTAATGGTAATGTAAGACAGTTTACACTTATGGATTATTGGTAATTCTATAGGCAAGAGGATGTTTTTTACTAACTATTGGTAATGGTAATGCAAGACATTTTACGCTTATGGATTATTGGTAATTCTATAGGCAAGAGGATGTTTTTTACTAACTATTGGTAATGGTAATGTAAGACATTTTACGCTTATGGATTATTGGTAATTCTATAGGCAAGAGGATGTTTTTTACTAACTATTGGTAATGGTAATGTAAGACAGTTTACACTTATGGATTATTGGTAATTCTATAGGCAAGAGGATGTTTTTTACTAACTATTGGTAATGGTAATGCAAGACATTTTACGCTTATGGATTATTGGTAATTCTATAGGCAAGAGGATGTTTTTTACTAACTATTGGTAATGGTAATGTAAGACATTTTACGCTTATGGATTATTGGTAATTCTATAGGCAAGAGGATGTTTTTTACTAACTATTGGTATTGGTAATGTAAGACAGTTTACACTTATGGATTATTGGTAATTCTATAGGCAAGAGGATGTTTTTTACTAACTATTGGTAATGGTAATGCAAGACAGTTTACACTTATGGATTATTGGTAATTCTATAGGCAAGAGGATGTTTTTTACTAACTATTGGTAATGGTAATGCAAGACAGTTTACACTTATGGATTATTGGTAATTCTATAGGCAAGAGGATGTTTTTTACTAACTATTGGTAATGGTAATGCAAGACAGTTTACACTTATGGATTATTGGTAATTCTATAGGCAAGAGGATGTTTTTTACTAACTATTGGTAATGGTAATGTAAGACAGTTTACACTTATGGATTATTGGTAATTCTATAGGCAAGAGGATGTTTTTTACTAACTATTGGTAATGGTAATGCAAGACATTTTACGCTTATGGATTATTGATAATTCTATAGGCAAGAGGATGTTTTTTACTAACTATTGGTAATGGTAATGCAAGACATTTTACGCTTATGGATTATTGGTAATTCTATAGGCAAGAGGATGTTTTTTACTAACTATTGGTAATGGTAATGCAAGACATTTTACGCTTATGGATTATTGGTAATTCTATAGGCAAGAGGATGTTTTTTACTAACTATTGGTAATGGTAATGCAAGACAGTTTACACTTATGGATTATTGGTAATTCTATAGGCAAGAGGATGTTTTTTGCTAACTATTGGTAATGGTAATGCAAGACAGTTTACACTTATGGATTATTGGTAATTCTATAGGCAAGAGGATGTTTTTTACTAACTATTGGTAATGGTAATGTAAGACAGTTTACACTTATGGATTATTGGTAATTCTATAGGCAAGAGGATGTTTTTTACTAACTATTGGTAATGGTAATGTAAGACATTTTACGCTTATGGATTATTGGTAATTCTATAGGCAAGAGGATGTTTTTACTAACTATTGGTAATGGTAATGCAAGACAGTTTACACTTATGGATTATTGGTAATTCTATAGGCAAGAGGATGGTTTTTACTAACTATTGGTAATGGTAATGCAAGACAGTTTACACTTATGGATTATTGGTAATTCTATAGGCAAGAGGATGTTTTTTACTAACTATTGGTAATGGTAATGCAAGACAGTTTACACTTATGGATTATTGGTAATTCTATAGGCAAGAGGATGTTTGTTACTAACTATTGGTGATGGTAATGCAAGACAGTTTACACTTATGGATTATTGGTAATTCTATAGGCAAGAGAATGTTTGTTACTAACTATTGGTAATGGTAATGCAAGACAGTTTACACTTATGGATTATTGGTAATTCTATAGGCAAGAGGATGTTTTTTACTAACTATTGGTAATGGTAATGCAAGACAGTTTACACTTATGGATTATTGGTAATTCTATAGGCAAGAGGATGTTTTTTACTAACTATTGATAATGGTAATGCAAGACAGTTTACACTTATGGATTATTGGTAATTCTATAGGCAAGAGGATGTTTTTTACTAACTATTGGTAATGGTAATGCAAGACAGTTTACACTTATGGATTATTGGTAATTCTATAGGAAGAGGATGTTTTTACTAACTATTGGTAATGGTAATGCAAGACAGTTTACACTTATGGATTATTGGTAATTCTATAGGCAAGAGGATGTTTTTTACTAACTATTGGTAATGGTAATGGAAGACATTTTACGCTTATGGATTATTGGTAATTCTATAGGCAAGAGGATGTTTGTTACTAACTATTGGTAATGGTAATGCAAGACAGTTTACACTTATGGATTATTGGTAATTCTATAGGCAAGAGGATGTTTGTTACTAACTATTGGTAATGGTAATGCAAGACATTTTACGCTTATGGATTATTGGTAATTTTATAGGCAAGAGGATGTTTTTTACTAACTATTGGTAATGGTAATGCAAGACATTTTACGGTAATGCAAGACATTTTATTGGTAATTCTATAGGCAAGAGGATGTTTTTTACTAACTATTGGTAATGGTAATGCAAGACATTTTACGCTTATGGATTATTGGTAATTCTATAGGCAAGAGGATGTTTGTTACTAACTATTGATAATGGTAATGCAAGGCAGTTTACACTTATGGATTATTGGTAACTCTATAGGCAAGAGGATGTTTTTTTACTAACTATTGGTAATGGTAATGTAAGACAATTTACACTTATGGATTATTGGTAATTCTATAGGCAAGAGGATGTTTTTTACTAACTATTGGTAATGGTAATGCAAGACAGTTTACACTTATGGATTATTGGTAATTCTATAGGCAAGAGGATGTTTTTTTACTAATTATTGGTAATGGTAATGCAAGACATTTTACGCTTATGGATTATTGGTAATTCTATAGGCAAGAGGATGTTTTTTACTAACTATTGGTAATGGTAATGTAAGACAGTTTACACTTATGGATTATTGGTAATTCTATAGGCAAGAGGATGTTTTTTACTAACTATTGGTAATGGTAATGCAAGACATTTTACGCTTATGGATTATTGGTAATTCTATAGGCAAGAGGATGTTTTTTTACTAACTATTGGTAATGGTAATGTAAGACATTTTACGCTTATGGATTATTGGTAATTCTATAGGCAAGAGGATGTTTTTTACTAACTATTGGTAATGGTAATGTAAGACAGTTTACACTTATGGATTATTGGTAATTCTATAGGCAAGAGGATGTTTTTTACTAACTATTGGTAATGGTAATGCAAGACATTTTACGCTTATGGATTATTGGTAATTCTATAGGCAAGAGGATGTTTTTTACTAACTATTGGTAATGGTAATGTAAGACATTTTACGCTTATGGATTATTGGTAATTCTATAGGCAAGAGGATGTTTTTTACTAACTATTGGTATTGGTAATGTAAGACAGTTTACACTTATGGATTATTGGTAATTCTATAGGCAAGAGGATGTTTTTTACTAACTATTGGTAATGGTAATGCAAGACAGTTTACACTTATGGATTATTGGTAATTCTATAGGCAAGAGGATGTTTTTTACTAACTATTGGTAATGGTAATGCAAGACAGTTTACACTTATGGATTATTGGTAATTCTATAGGCAAGAGGATGTTTTTTACTAACTATTGGTAATGGTAATGCAAGACAGTTTACACTTATGGATTATTGGTAATTCTATAGGCAAGAGGATGTTTTTTACTAACTATTGGTAATGGTAATGTAAGACAGTTTACACTTATGGATTATTGGTAATTCTATAGGCAAGAGGATGTTTTTTACTAACTATTGGTAATGGTAATGCAAGACATTTTACGCTTATGGATTATTGATAATTCTATAGGCAAGAGGATGTTTTTTACTAACTATTGGTAATGGTAATGCAAGACATTTTACGCTTATGGATTATTGGTAATTCTATAGGCAAGAGGATGTTTTTTACTAACTATTGGTAATGGTAATGCAAGAAATTTTACGCTTATGGATTATTGGTAATTCTATAGCCAAGAGGATGTTTGTTATATTGGTAATGGTAATGCAAGACAGTTTACACTTATGGATTATTGGTAATTCTATAGGCAAGAGGATGTTTTTTGCTAACTATTGGTAATGGTAATGCAAGACAGTTTACACTTATGGATTATTGGTAATTCTATAGGCAAGAGGATGTTTTTTACTAACTATTGGTAATGGTAATGTAAGACAGTTTACACTTATGGATTATTGGTAATTCTATAGGCAAGAGGATGTTTTTTACTAACTATTGGTAATGGTAATGTAAGACATTTTACGCTTATGGATTATTGGTAATTCTATAGGCAAGAGGATGTTTTTACTAACTATTGGTAATGGTAATGCAAGACAGTTTACACTTATGGATTATTGGTAATTCTATAGGCAAGAGGATGGTTTTTACTAACTATTGGTAATGGTAATGCAAGACAGTTTACACTTATGGATTATTGGTAATTCTATAGGCAAGAGGATGTTTTTTACTAACTATTGGTAATGGTAATGCAAGACATTTTACGCTTATGGATTATTGGTAATTCTATAGGCAAGAGGATGTTTGTTACTAACTATTGGTGATGGTAATGCAAGACAGTTTACACTTATGGATTATTGGTAATTCTATAGGCAAGAGAATGTTTGTTACTAACTATTGGTAATGGTAATGCAAGACAGTTTACACTTATGGATTATTGGTAATTCTATAGGCAAGAGGATGGTTTTTACTAACTATTGGTAATGGTAATGCAAGACAGTTTACACTTATGGATTATTGGTAATTCTATAGGCAAGAGGATGTTTTTTACTAACTATTGGTAATGGTAATGCAAGACATTTTACGCTTATGGATTATTGGTAATTCTATAGGCAAGAGGATGTTTGTTACTAACTATTGGTGATGGTAATGCAAGACAGTTTACACTTATGGATTATTGGTAATTCTATAGGCAAGAGAATGTTTGTTACTAACTATTGGTAATGGTAATGCAAGACAGTTTTACACTTATGGATTATTGGTAATTCTATAGGCAAGAGGATGGTTTTTACTAACTATTGGTAATGGTAATGCAAGACAGTTTACACTTATGGATTATTGGTAATTCTATAGGCAAGAGGATGTTTTTTACTAACTATTGATAATGGTAATGCAAGACATTTTACGCTTATGGATTATTGGTAATTCTATAGGCAAGAGGATGTTTGTTACTAACTATTGGTAATGGTAATGCAAGACAGTTTACACTTATGGATTATTGGTAATTCTATAGGCAAGAGGTTGTTTTTTACTAACTATTGGTAATGGTAATGCAAGACAGTTTACACTTATGGATTATTGGTAATTCTATAGGAAGAGGATGTTTTTACTAACTATTGGTAATGGTAATGCAAGACAGTTTACACTTATGGATTATTGGTAATTCTATAGGCAAGAGGATGTTTTTTACTAACTATTGGTAATGGTAATGGAAGACATTTTACGCTTATGGATTATTGGTAATTCTATAGGCAAGAGGATGTTTGTTACTAACTATTGGTAATGGTAATGCAAGACAGTTTACACTTATGGATTATTGGTAATTCTATAGGCAAGAGGATGTTTGTTACTAACTATTGGTAATGGTAATGCAAGACATTTTACGCTTATGGATTATTGGTAATTCTATAGGCAAGAGGATGTTTTGTCCCGCCATATTTGACTTTATGTCAGGTCACGACTCACTGTTTGCGAAGCTCACTGTTTCCCTCAACAATTGTTTATCGAATATTTGTTTTAATATTTGGTGTTGTGTCTGTTGCAGTGTTGTCGAAGCGCAATTGGATTGGTAACTTGTCTGTTTTGTCGTTCATGAAAGCCTTGTTTGCCATCATGATATCGTGGTTTGCCTCTTTGGTCCTTGTTTTTACTATTGCTAAAGCAATAACGATGAGTGGTCATTCGTTATCATGGTACTGCAAGCCATATATCTTGATCGGCATTTACGTTTTCCCTGGAGTCTTAACGACGGCCGCTGTACACTACTGTCGAGCAATGAGATGCCAGGTAATTAGCGGCGAACGCATTGCAATGCAATAATTTATTACAATGTTAATTAAACTGATGCTGACCTTAACTCTGACAACTTACAACATTACGACTGCATTGTTAGTATGCAAGTTGACAACCGGATTTAGATGGAGAGCGAAGTTACAATTATGTATGTTCTAAGGATTTATGGTGAAGGAAAATTTCGAGTGTTGGACTATATACATTTTAAGACCAAACTGGGACCAGTTGCGAAAAATGCAACAATGCAGGCATTACCACCACTATATTGCTCCACGCTATGGTTAGATGCGATGTCTGCCTGTTGGTGTCAAGTGAAAGCGGCGAATTTAATATGTATATATGGCGAAATCACTGACTGTTCTGACCGTGTCTCAATAGCTCAAAGGTTATAGCGCCGAAATGTTGATTCGGAGACCAGGGTTCGATTCCCGGTTGGGGCAGTCACTTTTTTCCATATATGTATTTCACTATATTTAAATCCTCTCTAATATTAAATATATATATATAAAACTATGTAAAATGGGTAAAAACGGTAAAAGGTTAAAATTACTGCAGTTTCACGCCTTAAGCGATCATCAGATTATTCTGTAGGCAAGGTGTTTGTGGCTTTTTATGGAGGGCGCGTTGAGGAATATTGTTTGTGATTGGCTGCGTAGTATTTGTTCTCGTGGCGGCATTTGGCGATCAATTCCGATCTTTTGTTGAGTAATGTTGATCTGTTGTTATTTAAAATACAAAACTTCTCGGTTAGGCATAACTTGCAACTCGATGGGGCCAATTTTACTTCTAGGTTGGATAGATTTTAATTTATGAAGGGCGAATACCATAAATAACCATAAATAACAACAGATCAACATTACTCAACAAAAGATCGGAATTGATCGCCAAATGCCGCCATGAGAACAAATACTACGCAGCCAATCACAAACAATATTTCTCAACGCGCCCTCCATAAAAAGCCACAAACACCTTGCCCACAGAATAATCTGATGATCGCTTAAGGCGTGAAACTGCAGTAATTTTAACCTTTTACCGTTTTTACCCATTTTACATAGTTTTATATCGCTCTGCATTTTATTTGTATTGAACACTCTTGAGATCTAGTGAACACCTTTGTTTTATCTATTCTATATATCTACCTTCAGTCTTTTATTCAATCGTTACCCACGTTTTCTGTTTATGTTTATTAGGACTATACTTGGGCGGCTAGATGGGATCAAGAAACGCACGTCTTTTACGCCGTCCTTTTTCTATGGAACTCATTGCTTTCCCTAATGACGTACTATAATCTAGGTTCTGCATTTTTACCCATGCTCTTGGTAGCTTTTCCTTTGCTTGGACGGGTTTTCGTGTGGGAAATATGGCTTGGGAACAGTTCCTCCGTGGATGGGCGTAAATATCCCAATAGGTTCCTGACAATTTATCTTATTTCCAACGTGGTTCCCGTTTTAATTTGTTCATACATCCTTTGGATGCTTTTGGACTTTATCGTGCCCATTCTTGGTCGGACTGGTACGAATGATCCTCCTGAACTACTTATCTCGATCTTCGTGACGCTGTTCTCCCTAGTGATCGTGTCTTACTTGGTAAGTTCATATTTAGGAACATGTGTGTTATGATGATGATGATGATAATACTGCACACAAAGAGGAGAGAATGGAGAGGGAAGAGAGCGCAGCGTACTAAAAGAGGGGTAATGTACTAATGGAGAGCCAGGGCGCAGAGAGTCACGGTCAAGACTAAAAGGGATGTCTCAAAAGGACCTTACCATTTTCAAGAACTAGTCTAATCCCAATGCCTATACTAACCCTAACCTAACCTTGATCCTAACTTTAAAGGGACACTCCAGCCCCAAAGCAAGTTTCATTCAAACGAATTAGTTTCGAACAAGTTTAATTCTGCTAGAATTCGATGGTAACTTATTCCCGCAGTCTTGCGTGAATTAGTTATGCAGTCGGGCACCATGCAATGAGGCATTGTAGAAGGTATTGAACGATAAACCAAGAATATTTACGTTTAGACAGAAAACCACGCTGTCGAAGAACATTTGTTTCTATCACTCAATGGATCAAAACGCTAATGGGAACGACCGCTTTCGCCCGCAAGCAAAGCAACAATGGCGGCCCCTAATGTGCGACAAACAAAGTCAAATTTCTCCAAAACTAAAAAGATGTGAAGAAAACTATAATACTCATTCTGAAGTAAGTTTACATATAGTTCTTTCGTTTGAATGAAACTTGCTTTGGAGCTGGTGTGTCCCTTTAAACCTAACCATAAGCGCAGCTAACCCTAACGTAACCAAAAATAAAGACCAGACAAAAACCGAAAGGTCCTTTTGAGTCATCCCTTTTAGCCATTTCCGAGAGTCACACCTGGTATAGATGGAGAAATAGGTGGGAAAGAAAAATAGCCGCCAAAAAGAGAACTGCAAGAGAGAAAAGGTGCAAGTGCACAGAAAGTGGAGGTATATAATGAAGGATGGAAGAGGGAGAATCGGGTAGGAGGGGAAGATGAACCACCGGGTGACTGTATAGAGTCACAGGGTGATGACGTGGGGAGTGGCATCATGGGAGGATGTAAACCAAAGGAAAAGGCAGCAATACCTCACAGAGGTAATTCGAACATTTTTACTTTCCAGATAAGTTTAGTTTATGTTGTCAATCGTGTGCAACCGTTTGCAGTGGGGCTGAGTGTCGTGTCGTTAGTATCTTTGATTGCTGTTCTTGCGGGATTCGTCTTCCCGTATTCTGCTCAACCATGGTGTCCCAAGCGCGTCATTTTTCAGGTAAATATCTAACCTACCTACCTACCTACCTACCTACCTACCTACCTACCTACCTACCTACCTACCTACCTACCTACCTACCTACCTACCTACCTACCTACCTACCTACCTACCTATCTACCTACCTACCTTACCTACCTACGAATTGTAACTAAGCTGGTTTCCTAATACTAACCCTAACCTAACATAAATCTTAATATTGGCCGCCATCTTGAAAACTACCTCTCGTCCATACCACTGATCTTAAAAATAGGACTGGATTGAGCTTTCTATTGTATCTGATGAGCTGATTTTGAAGCTTGCATATTTGCATAATGTTAGTTGACGAGAGATCATTAGAAGCTCCGAGTTTGCAAGCAAATCAAACTGTGACGCTCGCGAAATAGGTTTAGTGTCTGGCCAATATAGTTTCTTTTTTAACATTAAATGCATAAAATCGTGAACCCAATTTGACGTCTCATATTAGGCTTCTCTCACCGGATAATTAAAGCCAACGGCGGCCATTACTAAGGGACCAAAGTCGCAGTAAATCTGTAGGTAGGCCATGAATCGTTTTACCCAGTAATTTGAAAAATGTCTTATGGTCCTCTTTATAGTAAAATTATTTTATTTTGTAGATGGTAAGAGCACATAATCCAACAAAAACCTCATAGGATCCTCAGTTGGTCTCTTAGTAATGGCGGACTTCCGGCTTCATTTTTTGAACAATAGTTGCTCAATCCAGTCTTCTTTGGAGATCAGTGGTCCATACCCTTTAGTCATTACTCAGGCGCAACTTCAGATATGACTAGATTTCTCAGCGGTTTCCTCGTCGAAATAGTGGAGTACTTCATCTATCGTATGTGATATAGCCCTTAGTATAATTTTAAACTGGGCAACTGCAAATTATGTTAATGTTAAAACATTACTTTAATATTAAAACAGTTCAAATATAAATTTCATGAATATTTAATAGCAATATAACCCGAATTTACCCGACGTTTCTTTCAAAAAATGCCCGTAATATTTATTTTTAAAACGTTGTGGTGGGGTGGCAATTGCCTCCCTGCCCCCCGCCTGGTACGCCTACTTACCTATCGGATGTTGTCTTAAACTTGAATTGTTCAACAACTTCAACTTATCTAATGTTGCCTTTCATAAATAACTTATTTTTGAACTGTTTCAGCATACATCAAGAACCTTACATGATTTAAATGGACAAGTGCAACACAGTGACTCTGGTCTTTGGGTCGTCCCGTTTGATTACTTAGGCATCAAGTACTTAGATCATTTACCAGAATTCAAGGATGCTTCAAGTCCTGATATGGAAAATGCCGGTTTGTTTGGTGATTTTCCTTACTACATGCCTGTGAATTTCATGTTTAAGTGAGTGAAAAGTTTCATAGTGAATAATAGTATATAGCTTCATAAATTCTGTGTTTGTTTTACTAGCCTTCGTTGGGCTTCTTCATTTTTAATTTTGGGGAGCGAGGAGAGTTTGTTAAAAAGTAATTATGAATCAAAGCCACTGAAAGGTTGGTTACGTTCTAATTCGTTCTACTCAAACGAACGTAAAGTATTTTACCTCTTAATTACTATAAATTAAGATGCATACAACAATGTTATGTTGGTTTGTGCTCAGGCGTATCAAACCGAAAGGTTTATTATAATTCAAACTCTACGATTACTATAATTCAATTTATTATTATTATATTATTATTTTTTTGTTTTTTGTTTTTGTTTTTAAAGTCCCAGAGAATTTGTTACAGTTAATCTTTTGCTAACGCTTTCTTGAATGTACATGTCTTTGGCCACATCGGATTTCCAACGACCCTGTAGTTTGAGCATCCTTTCAGAGACTTTCGGATTGTTGTTAACTGCTGCTGTAGCACCTCCGGCTCGTAGGCTGTGTAATCCATACAACGTTGAATTGTGGCCAAGGCTTTCCAAACACTCTTTGAACACTTCTCTGCACCGTGTGTATGACAATTTCGTCCCGTAGAGCTCGTACGCTTCTTGGATTTATACAGTCTGACGGGTCTGAATATGGGAAGGTTGCTGTTTGGATCTATATCTGCTTCATTCATATATCTCTCTAAAAGAGCAACTGGACAATATTGGTTATGCAGACGTTTGATGAACACATAATTTCCTTCTCGATAAATGTCTGTTTTGGATTGCGGTATGAAAATACGGATATGGTCAACTTCTTGCTTTATGTGATTTGCTGCAATGTTACTCAATTCATTATAACGGAAAAAGCCGGCGTAGCCCAACGTGCATAGGCAGGCCGTTCTTAAGTCTTTTAGGGTTGCCCCCGGTGTGGCAAACTTATTTATGATTTCGCGTATCATATCCGAGGAAATAGGTAATTTCTTTTTGACGGATGTTGTTTTCGACCACTTAGCTGCTTCTAGAATGTTACGACACAACAAATTATCTAGAGGGTTCGTGATATTTTCTGGTATAAAAGAATGCAACCATTTTAACGCAGCGTGTGTCGTAACTATCGAGGCGTAAGAATTGGATTGATTAAATCGATCATAGAGGTACGCAGTGACTGTCGGAACAGCACATGGAAATTCTGCCTGTAACCGGTGTTCACTACGCCAGCTCATAAATTTTTTAATCTCGGTGGTATATCTCTTGGTTGTTGAACTCGCTCTTGACTTCATAAGTAAACTGGCCAGCTTTTTGCCATCTGGTTTTATGCTGCTGGGGAGATTTTTCCATAATTGGCTGGAATTAAGGATCTGAAACTATAAAACATAGTGATCAGTATGAAAAATAAAAAATAAAATATGAAAATACACCAGAAACTGATTTGTAACGTTTTAATTTAAATTCTTCTCATACACACAGACATACACGCACACACACACGCACACACACACACACATGCGTATCTAGGCCAGTGCCTTCGTACTATATGCGCCAGGCCAGTGCCTAATTGTCGAAGACAACGTTTTAACGAAAGTCCATTCGAAGTGTCAAAATGTTCCCAAAGAATGCTGGTGAACCAAATAGTGAGTTTGTGTTTCTCCCGTGAGTTAAGACGGTTTTACCTTTAAATACCTTGTAATCTACTATGAAATTAACAAATTTTCGAGCTAGTATGGGCCAAAATGCGGAAGACGGCCAAAATGGGACCACTACTGTAGCGACGGCTTGGCATCTGTGTAGGTAATTCACCGCTCTAGCAATGAGACTAATAGGTGGAACAACTAAGTAGTTTTCACCAGTCAACTTCTGTACGAAAAAATCAACTGCGGTGCAACCCGGATTCCAATGCCAAGAGAAAAATCTGTCTATCTTTTTGTTGTAATAATTGGCGAAACAATCTATCGTGTGTTTGGCCCAAATCGAGTCAAGATAACTGAAAAGCTCAGGTGTGATTTGCCAATCATCAATATCAATCATTCGGCTTATATAATCGGCTTTTTGTAACTCGGTCCGGGGGATCCACTGGATTGCCAGCTCCACCTGATTTGTGATGCATAATTGATAAATTCTTATAGCAATAAGATGTAGATCTTGTCTCATGCTACCGACTTGTACTATGCTACACGTAGCCTGGTTATCTGTGGGTAAAAAAGCTTGCAAAGAAAATTCTATTGCTGACAATTCTCTCCAAGTGGAGCTTTTCGTGCGTTCGTGTTGTTCCCAATGCTTATGACATATCTGTTCTCCGTTAAAATTCATATGAGCTCCGCACCCAGTGGCGCTTGCGTCAGAATACACAACGTAATTCGACAAAGAATGCAGACCTTCAATGTCCCTTAGATTACAAGTGTCTACATGCTTCTGCCAAAAATAAATTTCTCTAATGCAATACTCGTCCAATTGTATATTAGAATCCCAGTGCGAAGTACTGTTCACTGACATGGAGCAGTGTCTTGTCATTAATCGAGTAATATTCCCAATAACAGCTCCGGTTGAAATAATTTTTCCCGTAAACGAGGCTAACTGCCTGGCGGAAACAACAAATTCCTTTTCAATTATCTGGTCAATGTTTTGTAATATACTATTCACTCGTCGCTTAGTGATACTAATATTTCCTTCGCGAGAATTCCAAACAATACCCAACCACTCTATAACCAGGCAAGGTTTCCAAGTTGATTTACTGTCGTTACTAATGAGTCCTGCTTTATGTAAATCGGACTGTACCTTATTGGCCAGCGCCAGACAGTCATTATAACTGTATTCAGTTAACCATCCGTCATCCAAAAACAATGCTATTTTGACACCTTGTAACCTCCAATATTTCTCAAGAGGTTTCAAACATTTAGTAAACACATAAGGAGCCGTGGCTAAACCAAATGGTAGCACGGTAAACACATAAAAATTTTCCAAGCCCGTCTGTGGGCATTTCCACGCGAAGCCTAGAAATTTTTGAGAATCTTGATGAATGTCCACGTGATGGTAACCGCTTTTGAGGTCAAACGCAATCATGTACGCGCTTTTTTGGAAATATGTCAAAGCAACTTTCCAGTCTTCGTATTTAATTTTGTCTTTCAAAACGTATTGGTTTACGTGTCGGAGATCTAAAATAAGCCTCTTTTTGTCGTTGGCTTGGACCGAAACTGATAACGGATTAACTATTATAGGACCTTCGGATACTTCTTTTATACGGTTAGACTGTAAAAGTTCTAAAATGGCTTGATTCACGAATTCGGAGTGACTCAGCGCTGATTTATTGTTTTGAAGATTGACCGCCGGTGGCTGTTGAACGAAGGGTATCTGATAGCCTACATCGATAATAGACAGTATATCTTTTGGTGCACCAATACTGCGCCAAAATTGTATGTTATTTTTAAGGCTACCCTTCACTTGTAGTTGGACGTGTACCCGATGTGATTTTTGCTCGTATTCGAAATAACTAGGTATACCTCTATGATATCTTCAAGCGGGTTATCGTTGACATTGCTTGCTTCATTTGGATGTGTGTCCATCGGTACATCCTGCTGTGGACTTATTATGGAAGGGGCTGCTCGAATAAGGGAAACCGCTTTGGTTGGCTCGTTGATATGACGCTCCAGTGATCCTGCAGTTCTTGGCCCAGTGGCCGAATCGATGGCAGCGGCTTGCTGTTTGAGCATTAAACATTGTACGGCCTAAGAAAATAGCATGAAGTTACTGATATATACAGTTTAATTGAAACGCGGGTGGGACGGGAGGGTTATTTGTAACACTTCGGTTGATGATGCGAGAGAGAGAGAACGAAATCTCTTTCGTTCGCTGTATTTATACTGCTTCAGGGTGTGTCAGATGATCTGATTTATTCCCTAAGGGGAATACTTCGTGCATTGGGCTTAGAATTACCATAACTTAATTACCTCTGGAAGCCAGAGGAAAATATATTTACGTTCTAATTCGTTCTACTCAAACGAACGTAAAGTATTTTACCTGTTAATTACTATAAATTAAGATGCATACAACAATGTTATGTTGGTTTGTGCTCAGGCGTATCAAACCAACAAGAGATTTAACAAAGAAATTAACGATGTATTAACACTAATCTTACCGCGAAAAAGCTGATTATCATCAGTAGATTTAAACCTCTTGTTTTCGCTGGGCTTAACTTTTGCGGCTTTTCTTTTCCGCGGCGCTTTTGGCTTTCTTGAGCCGTTTTTCGTCTGCCGAGTCGGATGCCAAATCGTCGGATTCATATTCCTCGACGACTGCCCAGCCCTCCTTATTTTTGTCAGCAATCTTGATTAGCTTCTGTCTCCTCTTAATTATTAGCTTTGCTTCGATCACCAATTCGCGTACCCGTTCGGGCTTATCGGCGTGGACGTCTATGTTGTCCAGAATGCTTTCGACTTGAGCGTTGACCGCGAATTGCTTGCGATTACCTTTAAATTTCAGGTCTGCCGTTTCTTTATCCGTTTTCGACTTCGATTGTAATTGCTTCCCTTGGGCGTCTAGTTGTGAAGATAGATACCCTTTGAATAGTGAGAAGACCTCTTGCACAATTTGATTGTCCTCTGGTTGAAGCGTTGTTTGACTAGATTGACCTGCTCTGACTTCTTCGTCGGTGTTAGGGTCTTCGTTCATGACTTGTTTTGTCGTAAGATGCCGTTATTTGTAACACTTCGGTTGATGATGCGAGAGAGAGAGAGAGAGAACGAAATCTCTTTCGTTCGCTGTATTTATACTGCTTCAGGGTGTGTCAGATGATCTGATTTATTCCCTAAGGGGAATACTTCGTGCATTGGGCTTAGAATTACCATAACTTAATTACCTCTGTAAGCCAGAGGAAAATATATTGTACTGCCAAAACAGAGAATAAAATATCTCGAGTTTTGACCGAAGGTCTTTCTGCTTCGACGTGACTAAGAATAAAACTCAAAGTCACACGTCTCACTACACAAAGTCATACGTCTCACTCGCTGAGGGCGATACTGTCGGTAGAGTGCTCAATGCATTAATTTGCAGAGCGTAATAAATTGTAGATAAATTAAAGACAAGACATCACTTTGCTGAAAAGTGATGTCTTGTCTTTAATTGATCTACAATTTATATATATATATATATATATATATATATATATATATATATATATATATAGGTTTTGGTCTACGAAATGCAAAGAGTGCTCAACAACATATAGTTAGAGCAAATAATAGATTTTCGCTTACCTCAAAACTGGTCTGCTACAACTTGTTTCATCTGTAAAAGAATCTTCAGGCAGTGACAATATCGAAAAGAATATATATATATATATATATATATATATATATATATATATATATATATATATATATATATATATATATATATATATATATATATATATATATATATATATTATATATTATATATATATATATATATATATAACTACAGACGGTACCGTTTAAATAGGTAATAGGTAATTTTTGGCATTTCACTCGATCAAACTACATGTTGAAAGGATTTATGGTGAAGGAAAATTTCGAGTGTTGGAATACATACATTTTAAGACCACACCGGGACCAGTTGCGAAAAATGCAACTTCAAAAGCGATAATGTAACGCCCACTACCCTTGTGGTAAACATAAAAACAAAACAAAAAACATAAAACAAAAAAACAATCTCAAAAATAAAAAAATAAAAAATATAAAACAAAAAGTAAAACGAAATATAAAACAAAAATTTTAAATATAAAACAAAAAATATATAAAACATATAAAACATATATAAATATAAAACATAAAATTTTAAATATAAAAATTTTAAATATAAAACAAAAAAAGAATCTCGAGTTGCTTCATTTGAACTTTAATTCACCACAAATCTGTTTACAAATCTGTATGAAGCTTACCACACTCTTCAGGTGAATATTGCAACTGATGTTAATACATGGGAAACTTGAGTTTATGTTGCACCCATTGCTCACATTGTAAGCAATACATTTTTGACGTTGTAATAGCATTATAACCATTAACCAATAAACTAGTTATTCGATTGTAATTTAACAATCAATTACTAGTTCCACATGCTTAGTCTCTCATTAGTCTAATAGATTGTGCAGACTGCCGGGGGGTTAGGGTTAGAAAACTCGTTAGGTGGGGGTTAGGGTTAGGATCTTTGTTGTTTTGGGGTTGGTTATAATCCAATAACTTACTGGTTACAATGCTATTACAACGCCAATAATTTATTGTTTACAACGCGAGCAACGGCTGTATGTTGATCTACAGGATGAATCGATAATACGGATGGCATCATGACAATGGTCTATTGTTTGGCGTGACATTAACAGGTGTGATAGTAGGTGTGATAATAATTTGTCGGTTATTGATTTCTTAACAAATATTTTTTCCTATGTCTACAAGTGGATACAAGTTCATTTCTACTGTTGAGTGAGCCTAGTTCCGGATAGCATATAATGATAAACTTCTCATGTAAGCATAGGTTGCATCGTTTGGTTTTGTTAGACTAGGGTTTACATTGTTTGATTATTTTCCATTTGATCGAATATTGGACATCTATTTTTTTAAATTTCCAAATATATTTGCTGAGCTCAGTGGCAAGTTTATGTTTCGAATTTCTGAAAGAGCTGGTTTGCGTATCTAGTTTTAAAAGTGCTCTCAGTTAGTCCAACGTAGGTTTCTTGCTCCATGTTATCTTCTCTCCATGTTATCTTCTCTCGATGTTATCTTCTCTCGCAATTGTGGCTTGGTAAACTATCGCTTCCGTTTGACATTTCCCTGAGAGTGCGCAGGCATCCTTCGGCAGACAATTGCATTCTTATAGCAAGGGGGTAGCCCGAGGTGATTAAATCACATATTCCCGAACATATTGTTTCTCGTATCCTACATTTTGTTTTATGTGGAGATTCGTAATGTGTACCTGTCCATCCGTTCATGTGTCTTTCATTCCTTTTAATTTCAGCAAAACGTGGTATATTCCAGGCCCCTCTCCTCAGGTGAAAACTATATCGACGGTCAAACTTATATCACAAGAAAGCAAACCAGGTTATCGAAAACTAAACTTCATACTTGATGGTAAGCTTAGATTGTGCGAATTATTATAATAATAATTTTTATTATTATTATTATCATAAAATAACGATTCGGTTATGATGACAAACATAAATATTGCTTTGTAAAACGCATTTACCATGGTGAATGGCATTGTTGGATAGTTCTTGCAAGAACTGTTGGAAACTTAGCAGAGTCAGAGTTAAGAAAGAAGTAGAGTGAAAATATGTAAACTAAAAATAAGCACGATGCATTTCGGCAGACAACTTGTGTTGTGCTACGTCGTTGGTAAACTGAAAAACAGAGCGGGCATTTTTTCTATATTTTTCTGTTCATATTTCTCTGTTCTCTTCGCCTTATTTTCAAGGATGGCCACTTTATGTGTCCACCTCCTGTATAATATATAGGTATATACCGGGTGTCCCAAAAAAAAGTACTCCGGTTTGATTCATAATAACTTCTAAACGAGTGAAGCTATTAAACTGAAATAACTTTCATTAGATAGAGGGAAGACTAACTTAGATTTTGAAATATGACAGTTGTATTTTACTTAAAAATTCACGGAGATATTAATGTTCAAAATCGGTAGCATATTTCTGGATGTGTCTAAAATATGCAAAAAATGCCGTATCAAATATTAATCAAGCTTTGCTCAACTGAAACACGCACTATTAGCAGTAAATAAATGACACTTGACAAATTGTTTATTATGAAACGAAGTATTATTATTTACAAAATACAAGCAAGATTTATTCGTTCGGAATCGCGTGTCCTCTAGCACGAATGCACTGCCTAGCCCGTGACACCATTGCGTCGAAGGAGTCATGGATCATTCGTTGTTCTAGATTACGGTATGCTGTCACAATTGAGTTGCGAAGCTCTTCTAAATTCTGCGGTTGCTGATCATGTGGTACATTCCAAATTTGTTCATGTTCAGAATAAACTCATAATGAAACACAATCAAACCATAACTCCATAAGACATAACATGCAACTCCCCAGAGACATCCAACATTAAGTATTTGATACGGCATTTTTTGCATATTTTAGACACATCCAGAAATATGCTACCGATTTTGAACATTAATATCTCCGTGAATTTTTAAGTAAAATACAACTGTAATATATCAAAATCTAAGCTAGTCTTCCCTATATCTAATGAAAGTTATTTCAGTTTAATAGCTTCACTCGTTTAGAAGTTATTATGAATCAAACCGGAGTACTTTTTTTTGGGACACCCGGTATAGGTATATGACATTCCTTGCCCCCGCAAACATTTGTATCTTAAATCCCGCGTCCCAGTGGAATAAGATGTTTACCTTTTCTTTCCAAAAAGCCTCTCGACCAATCACAGAATTGGATTTGGATGACGTCATTGATGCTCCGAAACGTTACCATGGCACTCCTCGCTCCCGGAAAATCTCGTACCCAAAATCTCGTCCCAGTAGGCCAAGACGTTTATCTATTCTATCCAAAACACTTCTTGATCAATCACAGAACAGCATTTTAATGACGTCATCGACACTCCTAAGCATTACCATGACATTTCCCGACATTTTTACAGTAATTAATATAGAGTTATTTTGGTGTATCTGAAGCCATCTGATTGGCTAACCCGAAATAACTTTTATCCTAACCCAACCCTAACTCTAAATAACCCTAATTACCCTAATCCTAACACTAACCCCCCGCCTAGCAAGGTTTTTTCCCCAGGAAGGCGCTTGACAGTTCCAAAATTTACAAGGTCCCAAAAAAGTGATCCCAAAAAATACTTTTGCTATCTGAAGAAGGCTGGTGACGTCACAAGCAGGGTAAACCTGATGGAACTACTGTGGCCGTGGGTGGCCGAGCTTCCGCGGAATTCTTTATTAAAATGTTGTTGTTCGATTGAAAAAGGAAAACATTCATAATAAAATCGAGTTTCAGGTGATATGAGACATGAGGTGGCTTTACCCTGTATGTAACGTCACACGCGTATCGAAAATACATCCAAGATGGTGAATGACAGGATTGTCTTTGGTCACAATTAATGCTGTTGTCTTGTACAAGAGTAGTTTTGTTTACTTGGATAACCTTTGTAAGCATTTTGTTTAATTAGAAAGTCAAATATTTGAAATTATGATTTTTATTGCCAATGTCCTTTAACGCGAGCTAAATTTGACTTGACGGATCAATGTGCTAGAAACAACCCTTGTAATTATTATTTATTCAGTCTTGTTATCTATAATTTTAAGTGAAATTCATTCTTCATCCAGGTCCTTGCCACATGTCCTTGTCTATTTCACCCAAACCTGGTGTTCAACTGCTTAATTCATCTTTGGGTCAACTGTATCGAAGGTTCATTCCAAGAAAAGGTTTGACTGTTAGAGCGGAATACTTTGTGTTTTATTCCCATGGAGTGTACACTGGCCCATGGCATTTCTGGATAGAACTTAAAGTGAGTTTTCTTCATCCATGTTCAGACTGTTTTAATACGATTTTTGTCACAACGTGTTCTGAGATGTTTGTTTGTGCTCCAGTAGTTGCCATGGAAACTCAGGGCCGGCGAGAGGGGGGGGGGGGGGGGGGGGGGGGGGGCAGGGGGGACAAAATAACCCGGGACCTGGTAATGTTTCCCGTCGCCATGTTTTTTGAGAAAATTTAAAAGAAATTGAATGATTTGCAAGAAAATATATCTAAATGCCGTTCTTGTTCTATAAACTATATCTAAGAGCATTTTCACATGTTCAGGACGGCGTCAACTTCCGGAGAACTGCGTCAACTTCCGGAGAACTGCGGCTTAATACGGACTATTTTACATGCACTAATATTAACTCATTTCTAATTTAAGATTCAGCAGTAAAAGGTGATTACGTTGATACATCATATTATTGTACGTTAAAACAATAATTGTAAGACGATATAAACGCCAAAAAGGACAATGCTAACAATTATCTAGTGGCATAATTTCACAAAAAAGCACATATGCGCCTTTCAAAATTTAAAATGTCCCTGGGGGACACGCCCCGAGACCGGAAAGTAATAGATCAAACACGAGTTTGAGTGTTTCATCAGGGGTTCCAAACACGAGAAAACAAATGAAAACCGAGGGCGTAGCCCGAGGTTTTTATTGTTTTCGAGTGTTTGGAGTCCCCTGATGAAACACGACAAACGAGTGTTTGATCTAGCTTCTCAAACGAGTATTCCTATAGCGATTTGCTCCCATAGCGATTTTATTTTAATATGTAGATTAAGAAATGTGATCCAGTTCACTAGGAATTTTCCTACAGGTTTTCATTGGGTATCAAAACTCATGCATGTGATGTGGTATACGTTCATGGATTGGCTACGATAATTCATGAATTATTAATGAGTTTGAGAAGACACTATAACAACCTTTTTCATACTCCGATTCACTGGGCTCCCCCTTTGGAATCCAGGCTATAATTGTAGTGTCAATAACAATTATACTGTATTATAACTACTGCACAAGTCTATTTGCAAGCCATTATTCATATATTTCACGTAAAACAAAATTAGGAAGGGGGCCCGTACACACGTCCCGGGGTATGCTCTCGCCGGCCTTGTAGAAACTGTGTACGATGAAACGTGCGTCGTAAGTTAACATGGCAATTATTATAAAGCCTGGCTTCCACTTGGTCGTTTGGGTACGGTCGTTGAGAAATACCATAGTCAACGAGGTATGGTCTGGAAACTCAATGAAAGTCTTTGTTCTATCTTTTTGTTCGCCTTTATGCAAATTTGTGCACGGTGCCTAACCAGCCGCGCTAGCAGAACATGTTTTTGCGAAAAAAATAATTTTGCGCCGTGCTACCCCGCCCCTTTTGAATTTATAGTAATATTTATCGTATATAATGAATTAGCAAAAGCATTAAGGAATTGTTATGGCTCTTATTTTCGTTTTCAAATTCGTTTTCAAAAGTTTTCGAAGATTTGCAAATTTATTGAGCATGCAGTATTACAAGTTAAGAACAGAACAAAACCTTTCTCAACTAGACCTATAAAATATATGTTTAATAACTTGGACAGTACTCGACGATTCACAAAGAAAGTAATAAAGGCAATAAAACGGCAATAATACGATTCACAAAGAAGGTAAAAAAGGCAATAAGTACGGCATTCAGACTTAAAAGCGGCGGCTGTAGTCGACAGGAGCATGAACGCAAATCTTAGGCCACAAATTATTGTTGATAGGAAGACAGGTTTCTTGAAAAACAAATGCATGGGTTCTTGAGCATAGTCCATGTCCCTGATCGCCGACAAAGTCTTCGAACCGAAGGACACTTCAAATTCAACTGCAGTTACAGTAGTCCACAGATACGTACCCTGAATATCTTTCGCCGTTTACTGGCTTTTTTCCTGTCGCTGCTCGCATGTCCGAGTTGATATAAAGTAGGTTGCTTTTATACATACAAAAGAAAGTAAGAAACTATAGCATTTTGACTCATCTGGGACTATTTTTTAACAAATCTTCTCAGACAACCATATCCCCAAGAGGGAGAATATTTTTTAATTCTTGTAAGGGGAGTTAAAGTAACTCTTATTTCGAGAGTTATATCAACTCGCCTTTTTAATAACCTAATTACTGGAGTTAACGTAGCTGTTTAACTCCTCCAAAGGATTATTTTAACTCCTAACAGTGGAGTTATTTTTTTAACTCCACCTAAATGGGGTAACAGGTGAGTTATTTTAACTCCTTGTAAACAACAATGTACGTAATATTGTTAGTCATCGGTTGTTTGTGTCATAATTACTGTGAGTGGGTGTTGCGTTAAGCGTGGGTGTTGCGTTAAGCGTGGGTGTATTGTTTGTCGGTAGGTCTATTGTTCGTTGGTGCGTGCGAAGAAGTCTTTTGTGTGTGGTGTCGGTAATTGTTGTGATTGTCTGTTAGTTAAGTGGTTTATGTTCTAAGTTGGTATACCAACTTTCTAATGTAAGTCGCTGTTTGTAGTTTGTGTTAAAGGCGATACATTCAATCGAGTCCCAGTTAATATTATGTTTTGTTTGTTCCCGTTTCTAGTAGCTCGTTTGTGTTCAGCTACTCTGATTTTTAGGTTTCTGTCGGTTTCACCAATATACTTATATTGGACCTGGGACCGAATTTCTGTCGAAAGTCTATTTCATTAACACTAACTATATAACTATAAACTATATATTTAACTAGCGTCGTCGTCCTAATTTTCTGTACTTGTTGGACTACAAGTTGCGTAATGTCCGTCAATTGTCAGTCAAATGTGTTAGTAAATGTCACATCCAGGACTCGGGTAGCAAGTGCTCGTTTCTACATCTTGTACAGTATTAATTTAACGAGTTATATTCATCGAGTTGCAAATTCTTAATATTACTAAAATATCATATTTTTCCCCTAATAAATTTGCATCGAGGAAAGTGTGTCGTCCAAGTATGTCACAATCAATCTCTTTGGCTTCAAAGGAATGTGTACAAACAAAACAGCTGCAATCTCGTCTTACTCTGATGTAGGTCTCCGCTCGAAACGTCAGTATTTCGTTACTAAAAATCTTGGCAGTTTACCACCTTTTCACTTTGCTATATATCCAAATCAGTCTACGCAGCATTCTCTTGTTAGCCCTACCAAGACCGGCCTAGATATGGTTAAAGTAGCCGCAATAACTGTAACTTAATTTTCAATCCACTGCGAATCTATGGTAAATTTCGCGAACACGCTTTTGTGATGAAGAGTTTTCTAATACTCTTAATTCTATTTAGTACTCATCTCTCCTGGATAAAGGTCTCGTTGATTTTGGAATTGCTGGCCACTACAGTGATGGGAAAGATTCGCAGTCGACCTTCATGAGTGATATCCTCAGAAAGTTACCCGAGTGGGTCGATGCAACGGCGTGGGTCAGCACGTACGAAAGATGGACGTTTTGAAAATTCCTTAATTCATGTCTCAGACTAGATTGATAATTTGATATTATGTTATTTATTTTAAGAAATGATATGAAATTGAACAAATACTTATAATGAAAATAATTTCCACAATTATTTGATTTATTGAAGTTACCATTTTGACGTCACAGGAAAAGCATTTATTGACTTATTTTAGATAAAATTATTAATAAAATTCATGTTAAAAACTGAGCGGGGATTTAACTTCATAGAATAACTACTATAAAAGTAGTTACATTATTAGGAATGTTGAAGTATGGCTAACTCGGATAGCTGAATTAACACACGAAGAAAATCTTCAAGCTAATATTTGTAAACATAACAGTTTTCACACATTTTTGTCTAATGATGATCTCGCCTTACATCTGACGTTCGTTTGATTTAACTGAATTATTTATCGTTCTGGAGGTTTTCAACAAAAGGCCTTTTGTTTTCGAACATTTTTGTATCTGACCAGTGCCGTAGGAACGATTTTTATCGGGGGGTGGTAAAGTAACTGTGACGACACCCTTTTAGGGGAGTCCGGGTGGATTCTCCCCAAAATGTAAAGGCCTAAATAGGGATGTTTAGTGACATTTTTTCTCGAAACTGACAAATCTGCAATGATTGACCGCAAGCTTGTTGGTAATCGTTGTGATACCCGTTACATATCAACAAGCATTTGTGGATTGTTTCAACGATGTCCTACGGTTCTGCACATTGTATTTGAAGAGCAAACAACGCATGCTAGAAGGAGGATTTTCCTTGAGGAAATGGCAAACTAACAGCCTGGAGCTTCGCGAGATGATCAATAAGGAAAATGGACATTCAGTGCACGGCATTTGACGAGAAATCGATAACTGAAGATGATCAGACGTATGTAGAAGCAACGTTGGGCACGACGACGAGAGATGAAAATGCTGATCAGCGAAGAGTGCTTGGTTAAGTATGGCAACCAACCGAAGATAAGCTCATATTCAACACAAGCAACTATTCAGAATTTGTCTCTTCGAGTGTCATCACGAAACGAGAAGTCTTAAGGGCGGTAGCAAGAATTTACGATCCTCTGGGACTGATTGCGCCTGTGACGTTGGTAATGAAGCTGTTATTTCAGCATGAGTTGTGCAAGGACGGATTAGACTGGGGTGACCCAGTAGATGTAGAGATAGATATATAGTTTATTAAGTTTCAAAATTACAGCCTATACTAAGGCTGAATTAGATAAAAACTTTACATCAAATAGATCTATGGATTACTTAAAAATATATATAAGTATAAAAATATGAGAGTACTATATACAATTACTATAGATAAAGCTGTTCTTTCGTCAATTTGTCTTAGACTGGAGCATTGGAATTTCCGAGCACTTCGCAAGTTCTTGTTACAATGGTTTTCCTTGGGTAAAGTTTGTGCAGCTTATGTTCATTATTACTTATTTCCTCGAATAGTTGAGTAGTTATGATTCTCCTGCGCTCAGATAGACCATCTAAATTACAAGCTATAGGCGACAAAAGGAAAGATAATCCTCATGGCGCGCTTCTGTAAGCATTCCAGCTCATCGGAAAGATACAATGGCAGAGCGTTATGGAAAACTGGACATGCATATTCCATAATCGGTCGGATACATGTGGTGTAAAAGGTTAGAAGTTCTTTTGCTGCAATATTCGCTCTTTTTAATTGCCTCAGAAAATACAAGCGAACTGACACCTTAGAGATTTCAGTAACATGACAGTTCCATCTCAGATCGTTAGAAATATTCAAACCTAGTAAGCTTGACATTTGGCACAACCTCTATTGCTTTTCCATTGGTCAAAATGGGAGCGAAGTTGGGTTTGTTCTTAGCGAAAGAAATTCTGAGCTCCTTGCATTTTTCCTGATTTAGTTGGAACTTATTTCCCTCAGATCTCGTGACCAGCTCATTGACATCGTGTTGGATCATGCTTGTTTTATTTTTTGCTACAGGCTCGGCAATTGTTGTGTCGTCCACGTATTTCCAAAGCTGGCCGTATTGCTATAGTGTCGATATCAATCATAAGTATATGAACATCCAAGGACCAAGACTCCTGCCGGGATATCTCCATTCTGTTTACGGTTTTTTAAGAAATCGATAAATAGACAAATAATTGTGTTCAAAGGTGAGGGCATGGGCGAGCGACCTACGAAGATGCCAGATCATCGAGATTGCCCGTTGTTTCCTGCCGGATGATGGAGACCAAACCACCTCAGTGGAACTGTGTGGGCATGCAGACGCAAGCAAAGTAGCCTACGCTGCTGTGGTATAGTGCGATTGGTGGCATCCAAAACACGAGTGGCCATTAACACAACAAAGCATACCAAGACTGGAGTTGCTGTCGGCTACCATCCTAGCAAGATTAATAACATCAGTCCAAGAAGCACTCAAGCCTGTTATTGCAATTCGTGATATTTACTGTTGGTTAGATTCCCTCACAGCGATATACTGGATTCGACGAGAAGAAAGAGAATGGAAGCCGTTTGTCCAAAACAGAGTTAATGGAAGTACGACGCCTTGTTCCTGCATGCAACAGACTGGTTTCACTGTTCATCCGAACAAAATATTGCCGACCTAGCATCAAGAGGAACACTTGCAACGCAGCTGTCAGTTAACCGAGATTGGTGGACGGTGGTGTGCTCCAGAATGGCTGAGAAGCGCAAGGCCCAGTGAAGAGGCACTAACCAACCCAACGCCAGAAGTCTTCAAAGAAGCAAGAGTTGCAGAGGTTCGACAAGGGCTAGAAACCATCGTGAATGTGACGGCTGTAGACGAGAATCGAGATATTTCAAAGATCATCGTGTGTGAAAATTACAGCAGTCTACATCGGTTATACACTCTTACCGCATTGGTACTACGATTCATTGCAACTTGAAACGAAAACAACAGAGGTTGGAGGGTTTGCTGACAACACAGGAAATCGAACAAGCAGAGAACCTTTGGCTAAGGGCAGTTCAAGCGGAGATACGCACGGACGCGAACTACCAACAGTTAAAGAATCGTTTGGGATTATTCGAAGATGAGAAAGGAGTCCTTCGGTGCAAAGGTCGCATCGAAAACGCACAGATACCTTACCAGGCGAAGTTCCCGGCGATTATTCCAAACAACCATCACTTGACAACCCTTGTGATTGAAGATTCTCATCGTAGAGTTGGCTACAATGCAATCCGAGGAATCTTAGCCGAGGTACGATCACGTTATTGGATTGTAAAGGGACGACAAACTGTGAGAAAGGCACTATTTCGCTGCGCCAATTGTCGTCGTTTTGAAGGAGATTCTTACCCCGATGTTGTTCCAGCTGTATTTCCAGCGTTCCGAGTGAGTGACGATCCAGCGTTTTCGCATACCGGTGTGGACTTTGCCGGTCCGTTCTAATGTTAAGGAGAAAGAAAATCAGGAGAGCAACCTTGTGAAAGTCTATCTCGCCTTTTTCACATGCGCAAGTTCCCGCGCAGTTCACATGGATTTGGTTCCAGAATTGTCAGCTGAGGCATTCCTACGATGTTTCAGACGTTTTGTTGGACGACGACGAGTTCCTCGCGAGATGGTGAGCGACAACGCCCTCAGTTTCAAGGCAGCATCGAGACAGCTAACAAGATTGCTCCAACAACCAGCCAGAGAAGTTCTCCAGAGAAATGCGGATCAAGTGGAAATTTAATCTACCAAAGGCACCGTGGTGGGGCGGATTTTTTGAACGAATGATTAAGAGTGCAAAAAGATGCTTAAAAAGATTCTGGGCAGAGCGAAGTTAACCTACGACGAGTTACTGACGGTAATTGTTGAGATTGAAGCGATGTTGAATTCTCGACCGTTGACGTATTTGGAAACCGATGATACAGCAGAACCGCTTGCGCCATCGCATCTGTTAGTTGACAGAAGAGTTTTGTCTCTACCAGGAGTTACCGATTCAAGTTCGATGGAAAGTGATGAAGACGAACATCACAAGCTAAACAGAAGAGAAAGGTACCTAGCTACTGTCACCAACCACTTTTGGTCGCGATGGAGAGAAGAGAAGAAGGTACCAAGATCGCAGTGGAAGCTTGGGAAAGTGGAGGAACTATACATACGGGAAATGATGGAAATATACGAGGCGCTGTAGTAAGAGTTACCAGTACCAGGAAGAGTGGTTCACAACTTTACCAACGGCCGATAAAGAAGCTGTATCCACTTGAAGTAAGATACGAAGGAAAGGCTGTTCCAGAGAAGCCTGAGATTGCGCTAGCAACGAAAACGGACATGAACATTCGAAGACCAACAAGAACCGCAGCGATAGTTGGGAACATTCGTAGATATTTAGTTGACCAGGTATATACTTAGATATTAACTGCTAGCTGATAACTAGCTTCAAGGCCTTCGTCAAAGAACGTTGGGAAATCAAATCATATAGCGTAACATGAATTGTATTCCAAAATTAATTAAAACGAAATAAAGTAAGCAATGATTTTGAAAACCGTGAAACAAATATAAAACGTACAGTATAGATGCCAATCTTATCGACCAGATATGGTAACTGTAATGTTCGATCAGTGGCTCGTAATTGTATCCACTTTGAATGGTGCATATACACTTTATAATTCAATTACAATTGAAAATTAAGTAAAATTTAGATAAAAACGAAATTTGGTTTTATATTGGTTTAATTTAATCAATTCTATCCCGTGCTTTCCAATTTCTTCGTTTATATTTCTTCGATATGTAAAACAAGTTCCTGTCAGAATTTTCCTCATCAAAACACCCACCCACCCATATCCATATCATCCAACAGGTCTGATGAATGATTTCATAAACATCGCTTTGTAAAACGTATACTAACCATGGTGATTGGTAATAAGTTCAGAACGTTCTGAAAACTAAACTGCTTATTTATAAATACATTTACCAAAATCTAATAATGGCGTAATGTTGGAGCAAAGGGTGAGAAAAAGAAAATAAATATAGGCTTAAAATAAAAGAGCACGATGCATTTCGGCAGAGTGCTACGTCAAGTGCTACGTCTGCTGATAAACTGAAACTTAGAGCGTATATTTATAGGGAAAGAGGTAGGATTATGTCACTCCGATAGGGAAGTGACACTTAAAATAGTTACAGACTGAAAACTCCTTTTGGAGTTTAATATTGGATTAAGGAACTTAATTAAAATGGATTTCGTTGGAACAGGAGCGGCATTTCTTAAGAATTCTAAATTTATCGTCTGAATTTCTTCAAGCTGTGTTATTTACGAATATAAATGTGAGTGTGATGCTCGCTATGTAGGTAGAACTACCCAAAGGTTGGTAGATAGAATTAAACAGCATGTGCCTTCAGTCATTCGAAACAAAACTATCTTCCACTCGTCAACAACCAACACGGCAGTGTCGTAACAAATCAACAGTTAGTTGCGACTCGCAAGACATCTTTTGTCTATAAACGCGCATTGTGCCGAATCCTATTCAGACGATAAATTTAGAATTCTTAAGAAATACCGCTCATTGTTCCAACTAAAGGTAATGGAATCCATTTTATTAAGTTCCTTAATTCAATATTATGCAGACAAAAGGAATTTGTTTTCAGTCTGTCACTATTTTAAGTGTCACTGCCCTATCGGGGTGACATAATCCTACCTCTTTCCCTATAAATATACGCTCTAAGTTTCAGTTTATCAGCGGACGTAGCACTTGATAAGTTGTCTGCCGAAATGCATCGTGCTCTTTTATGTTAAGCCTATTTATTTCTCAAATATTTAAACAGTTCTTCTAATAACTCATTTCTTTTTCTCACCCTTTGCTCCAGCATTACACCATTATTAGATTTGGTAAATGTGTTTATAAAAAAGCAGTTTAGTTTTGAGAACGTTCTGAATTTATTACTAATCACCATGGTTAGTACGTTTTATGAAGCGAGTTAAATTTGTCACCAGACAAAGTCACTATTTTATGATTTCATAAACATGTGATAATGAAAATATAGCGATATAAGAAATTTCAACCATATATTCAACTTTTTACATTAACGGGAAATCTGTTTTACATTTTATCTCAAATTATTAAGAATGAGCGGTCAAATTAGATTTCATGGAAAACCAACCCTTTATAGACAGATCGCGAAATTTACAATATTTTACAAACAAATATACAAGTCATATAGCTACTGTATATAGATTAGGATAATTCACATGCAGAAACAGCAATATTGCGACCAACTCGAAATTATAAATTTTCCTAAAATATACATTTTCTCCAAGCTTAGTCGTCCAGAGAGCCCTCTATCTTCACCTGGTAAACTGCGGCAAAATGATCGTAGCCTGACTTGATTACAAAGCGAAGGTAGTTCGCGGAAATGGCCTGAATCTGAAAGGAAACCCAAAATACAAGTTTTACTCATGAAATCAAAGTTCATGACATATGATAAACAGCGAGAAATGCAACGAGTAATATTTCATCATAGATAGATAAACAACTTTATTGATAAATGATAAATACTTTACTGATAAATACTGTAGACTAAATACTGAACTAATTTAACGAAATTCAGAATACTTAAAACCTAATAAATTCCTAACTGTCACATCACTACTTATACAAATGCTTATATATAGTGTAGCATTGCCATTGGAAGTCAATTAACTTGTTGATATTATGCACTATTATGCGAAGAGTATTGTAGAGTAATGATCTGGAATATCTAAAGGTCCTATTTCCTAGATTAAGTTTTGTTTTAGGTAGGTGTAGTTCATCAGTTTACTGTTTAAGGTCGCCCTCTCGAAATAAACACATGCATTTATTGAAATAAATAAATTTTATAGCGTCAGCACCACTGATCTCTAAATAAAGACTGGATCGAGCAACTATTGTTCAGAAAATGAAGCCGGAAGTCCGCCATTACTAAAGGACCAACTGAGAATCCTATGAGGTTTTTTGATGGTTTATGTGCTCTTACCATCGACAAAATAAAATAATATTACTATAAAGAGGACCAGAAAACATTTTTCAAATTACTGGGTAAAACGATTCATCGCCTACCTACAGATTTACTGCGACTTTTATCCCTTAGCAATGGCTGCCGTTGGCTCTAATTATCCAGTGAGAGAAGCCTGATATGAGACGTCAAATTATGTTGAAGATTTTACGCATTTAATGTCAACAAAGAAACTATATTGGCCAGACACTAAACCTATTTTGCTCGCGTCACAGTTTGATTTGCTTGCAAACTCGGAGTTTTTAATGATCTCTCTTTAATTTACATTATGCAAATATACAGGCTTTAAAATCAGCTCATCAGATACAATAGAAAGCTCAATCCAGTCTTTATTTAGAGATCAGTGGTCAGCACGCGCAAAAAGCCCGAAAATAGACGCAAATATGTTTTTCAAGAAATTCTGTAAATGACAAATTTTGCTTAATGTTAAAAAACTTTAAATTTAGTGAAAACAATCTGAACAACCCTACATTTAAATATGTATATGTGAATATATAACTTAATATATAAATAAAATTTAATAAAGTAAAATCATAAGCTAAACAAATACTGTATCTTACCGGAAAATCTTCCATTTGAAGTTGCCCATCAACATTGCGAAGCTCTAAATAAAATGAAGTTAAAAATAATTTAATTATCCTGCGTTTAATATATCTTTATAAATTTAGTATCCTATAAGATACTATTTAGGATCCTGTATTGATTTAGGATCATGCTTTAATTTAGGTCCAGTTTTAATTTAGGATCCTGTTTTAATTTAGGATCCTGTATTAATTTAGTATCCTGTATTAATTTAGGATCCTGTATTAATTTAGGATCCTATATTAATTTAGGATCCTATATTAATTTAGGATCACGCTTTAATTTTGGTCCATTTTTTATTTAGGATCCTATTCTAATTTAGGATCCTGTATTAATTTAGGATCCTGTATTAATTTAGGATCATGCTTTAATTTAGGATCCTGTTTTAATGTAGGATCCTGTTTAATTTAGGATCCTGTATTAATTTAGGATCCTGTTTTAATTTAGGATCCTGTATTAATTTAGGATCATGCTTTAATTTAGGTCCAGTTTTAATTTAGGATCATGTTTTAATTTAGGTCCAGTTTTAATTTAGGATACTGCTTTAATTTAGGATCCTGTATTAATTTAGGATCCTGTATTAATTTAGGATCATGCTTTAATTTAGGTCCAGTTTTAATTTAGGATCATGCTTTAATTTAGGTCCAGTTTTAATTTAGGATCATGTTTTAATTTAGGATCCTGTATTAATTTAGGTCCAGTTTTAATTTAGGATCCTGTTTTAATTTAGGATCCTGTATTAATTTAGGATCCTGTATTAATTAAGGATCCTGTATTAATTTAGGATCATGCTTTAATTTAGGTCGTTTTAATTTAGGATCATGCTTTAATTTAGGTCCAGTTTTAATTTAGGATCATGTTTTAATTTAGGATTCTGTATTAATTTAGGTCCAGTTTTAATTTAGGATCCTGTTTTAATTTAGGATCCTGTATTAATTTAGGATCATGCTTTAATTTAGGTCCAGTTTTAATGTAGGATCCTGTTTTAATTTAGGATCCTGTATTAATTTAGGATCCTGTATTAATTTAGGATCCTGTTTTAATTTAGGATCCTGTATTAATTGAGGATCATGCTTTAATTTAGGTCCAGTTTTAATTTAGGATCCTGTATTTATTTAGGATCCTGTATTAATTTAGGATCATGCTTTAATTTAGGTCCAGTTTTAATTTAGGATCATGTTTTAATTTAGGTCCAGTTTTAATTTAGGATCCTGTTTTAATTTAGGATCCTGTATTAATTTAGGATCCTGTATTAATTTAGGATCCTGTATTAATTTAGCACCATGCTTTAATTTAGCATCATCATGCTTTAATTTAGGATCCTGTTTTAATGTAGGATCCTGTTTTAATTTAGGATCCTGTATTACTTTAGGCTGCGTTTACACTAGAGCAAAAGTAATCGGATTCATATTGTTTTGCATTCTCATGGGAATAAAAAACAATACGAATCCGATTACTTATGCTCTAGTGCAAACGCAGCCATAGGATCCTGTATTAATTTAGGATCCTGTATTAATTTAGGATCCTATATTAATTTAGGATCCTATATTAATTTAGGATCACGCTTTAATTTTGGTCCATTTTTTATTTAGGATCCTATTCTAATTTAGGATCCTGTATTAATTTAGGATCCTGTATTAATTTAGGATCATGCTTTAATTTAGGATCCTGTTTTAATGTAGGATCCTGTTTAATTTAGGATCCTGTATTAATTTAGGATCCTGTTTTAATTTAGGATCCTGTATTAATTTAGGATCATGCTTTAATTTAGGTCCAGTTTTAATTTAGGATCATGTTTTAATTTAGGTCCAGTTTTAATTTAGGATACTGCTTTAATTTAGGATCCTGTATTAATTTAGGATCCTGTATTAATTTAGGATCATGCTTTAATTTAGGTCCAGTTTTAATTTAGGATCATGCTTTAATTTAGGTCCAGTTTTAATTTAGGATCATGTTTTAATTTAGGATCTGTATTAATTTAGGTCCAGTTTTAATTTAGGATCCTGTTTTAATTTAGGATCCTGTATTAATTTAGGATCCTGTATTAATTTAGGATCCTGTATTAATTTAGGATCATGCTTTAATTTAGGTCGTTTTAATTTAGGATCATGCTTTAATTTAGGTCCAGTTTTAATTTAGGATCATGTTTTAATTTAGGATTCTGTATTAATTTAGGTCCAGTTTTAATTTAGGATCCTGTTTTAATTTAGGATCCTGTATTAATTTAGGATCATGCTTTAATTTAGGTCCAGTTTTAATGTAGGATCCTGTTTTAATTTAGGATCCTGTATTAATTTAGGATCCTGTATTAATTTAGGATCCTGTTTTAATTTAGGATCCTGTATTAATTGAGGATCATGCTTTAATTTAGGTCCAGTTTTAATTTAGGATCCTGTATTTATTTAGGATCCTGTATTAATTTAGGATCATGCTTTAATTTAGGTCCAGTTTTAATTTAGGATCATGTTTTAATTTAGGTCCAGTTTTAATTTAGGATCCTGTTTTAATTTAGGATCCTGTATTAATTTAGGATCCTGTATTAATTTAGGATCCTGTATTAATTTAGCACCATGCTTTAATTTAGCATCATCATGCTTTAATTTAGGATCCTGTTTTAATGTAGGATCCTGTTTTAATTTAGGATCCTGTATTACTTTAGGCTGCGTTTACACTAGAGCAAAAGTAATCGGATTCATATTGTTTTGCATTCTCATGGGAATAAAAAACAATACGAATCCGATTACTTATGCTCTAGTGCAAACGCAGCCATAGGATCCTGTATTAATTTAGGATCCTGTTTTAATTTAGGATGCTGTATTAATTTAGGATCCTGTTTTAATTTAGGATCCTCTATTAATTTAGGATCTTGTATTAATTTAGGATCCTGTATTAATTTAGGTCCAGTTTTAATGTAGGATCCTGTTTTAATTTAGGATCCTGTATTAATTTAGGATCCTGTATTAATTTAGGATCCTGTATTAATTTAGGATCCTGTATTAATTTAGGATCCTGTTTTAATTTAGGATCCTGTATTAATTGAGGATCATGCTTTAATTTAGGTCCAGTTTTAATTTAGGATCCTGTATTTATTTAGGATCCTGTATTAATTTAGGATCATGCTTTAATTTAGGTCCAGTTTTAATTTAGGATCATGTTTTAATTTAGGTCCAGTTTTAATTTAGGATCCTGTTTTAATTTAGGATCCTGTATTAATTTAGGATCCTGTATTAATTTAGGATCCTGTATTAATTTAGCACCATGCTTTAATTTAGCATCATCATGCTTTAATTTAGGATCCTGTTTTAATGTAGGATCCTGTTTTAATTTAGGATCCTGTATTACTTTAGGCTGCGTTTACACTAGAGCAAAAGTAATCGGATTCATATTGTTTTGCATTCTCATGGGAATAAAAAACAATACGAATCCGATTACTTATGCTCTAGTGCAAACGCAGCCATAGGATCCTGTATTAATTTAGGATCCTGTATTAATTTAGGATCCTATATTAATTTAGGATCCTATATTAATTTAGGATCACGCTTTAATTTTGGTCCATTTTTTATTTAGGATCCTATTCTAATTTAGGATCCTGTATTAATTTAGGATCCTGTATTAATTTAGGATCATGCTTTAATTTAGGATCCTGTTTTAATGTAGGATCCTGTTTAATTTAGGATCCTGTTTAATTTAGGATCCTGTATAAATTTAGGATCCTGTTTTAATTTAGGATCCTGTATTAATTTAGGATCATGCTTTAATTTAGGTCCAGTTTTAATTTAGGATCATGTTTTAATTTAGGTCCAGTTTTAATTTAGGATACTGCTTTAATTTAGGATCCTGTATTAATTTAGGATCCTGTATTAATTTAGGATCATGCTTTAATTTAGGTCCAGTTTTAATTTAGGATCATGCTTTAATTTAGGTCCAGTTTTAATTTAGGATCATGTTTTAATTTAGGATCTGTATTAATTTAGGTCCAGTTTTAATTTAGGATCCTGTTTTAATTTAGGATCCTGTATTAATTTAGGATCCTGTATTAATTTAGGATCCTGTATTAATTTAGGATCATGCTTTAATTTAGGTCGTTTTAATTTAGGATCATGCTTTAATTTAGGTCCAGTTTTAATTTAGGATCATGTTTTTAATTTAGGATTCTGTATTAATTTAGGTCCAGTTTTAATTTAGGATCCTGTTTTAATTTAGGATCCTGTATTAATTTAGGATCATGCTTTAATTTAGGTCCAGTTTTAATGTAGGATCCTGTTTTAATTTAGGATCCTGTATTAATTTAGGATCCTGTATTAATTTAGGATCCTGTTTTAATTTAGGATCCTGTATTAATTGAGGATCATGCTTTAATTTAGGTCCAGTTTTAATTTAGGATCCTGTATTTATTTAGGATCCTGTATTTATTTAGGATCATGCTTTAATTTAGGTCCAGTTTTAATTTAGGATCATGTTTTAATTTAGGTCCAGTTTTAATTTAGGATCCTGTTTTAATTTAGGATCCTGTATTAATTTAGGATCCTGTATTAATTTAGGATCCTGTATTAATTTAGCACCATGCTTTAATTTAGCATCATCATGCTTTAATTTAGGATCCTGTTTTAATGTAGGATCCTGTTTTAATTTAGGATCCTGTATTACTTTAGGCTGCGTTTACACTAGAGCAAAAGTAATCGGATTCATATTGTTTTGCATTCTCATGGGAATAAAAAACAATACGAATCCGATTACTTATGCTCTAGTGCAAACGCAGCCATAGGATCCTGTATTAATTTAGGATCCTGTTTTAATTTAGGATGCTGTATTAATTTAGGATCCTGTTTTAATTTAGGATCCTCTATTAATTTAGGATCTTGTATTAATTTAGGATCCTGTATTAATTTAGGTCCAGTTTTAATGTAGGATCCTGTTTTAATTTAGGATCCTGTATTAATTTAGGATCCTGTATTAATTTAGGATCCTGTATTAATTTAGGATCCTGTTTTAATTTAGGATCCTGTATTAATTGAGGATCATGCTTTAATTTAGGTCCAGTTTTAATTTAGGATCCTGTATTTATTTAGGATCCTGTATTAATTTAGGATCATGCTTTAATTTAGGTCCAGTTTTAATTTAGGATCCTGTTTTAATTTAGGATCCTGTATTAATTTAGGATCCTGTATTAATTTAGGATCCTGTATTAATTTAGGATCATGCTTTAATTTAGGATCCTGTTTTAATGTAGGATCCTGTTTTAATTTAGGATCCTGTATTAATTTAGGATCCTGTATTAATTTAGGATCATGCTTTAATTTAGGATCCTGTATTAATTTAGGATCCTGTATTAATTTAGGATCCTGTTTTAATTTAGGATCCTGTATTAATTTAGGATCATGCTTTAATTTAGGATCCTGTTTTAATTGAGGATGCTGTATTAATTTAGGATCCTGTTTTAATTTAGGATCCTGTATTAATTTAGGATCATGTATTAATTTAGGATCCTGTATTAATTTAGGTCCAGTTTTAATTTAGGATCCTGTTTTAATGTCGGATTCTGTATTAATTTAGGATCCTGTATTAATTTAGGATCCTGTATTAATTTAGGATCATGCTTTAATTTAGGATCCTGTTTTAATGTAGGATCCTGTTTTAATTTAGGATCCTGTATTAATTTAGGATCCTGTATTAATTTAGGATCCTGTTTTAATTTAGCATCATGCTTTAATTTAGGTCCAGTTTTAATTTAGGATCCTGTTTTAATTTAGAATCCTGTATTAATTTAGGATCATGCTTTAATTTAGGTCCAGTTTTAATTTAGGATCCTGTTTTAATTTAGGATCCTGTATTAATTTAGGATCCTGTTTTAATTTAGGATCCTGTTTTAATTTAGGATCATGCTTTAATTTAGGATCCTGTATTAATTTAGGTCCAGTTTTAATTTAGGATCCTGTATTAATTTAGGATCCTGTATTAATTTAGGATCCTGTATTAATTTAGGATCATGTTTTAATTTAGGTCCAGTTTTAATTTAGGATCCTGTATTAATTTAGGATCCTGTATTAATTTAGGATCCTGTATTAATTTAGGCCCTGTTTTAATTGAGGATCCTGTTTTAATTTAGGATCCTGTATTAATTTAGGATCCTGTATTAATTTAGGATCCTGTTTTAATTTAGGATCCTGTATTAATTGAGGATCATGCTTTAATTTAGGTCCAGTTTTAATTTAGGATCCTGTATTTATTTAGGATCCTGTATTAATTGAGGATCATGCTTTAATTTAGGTCCAGTTTTAATTTAGGATCCTGTTTTAATTTAGGATCCTGTATTAATTTAGGATCCTGTATTAATTTAGGATCCTGTATTAATTTAGGATCATGCTTTAATTTAGGATCCTGTTTTAATGTAGGATCCTGTTTTAATTTAGGATCCTGTATTAATTTAGGATCCTGTATTAATTTAGGATCATGCTTTAATTTAGGATCCTGTATTAATTTAGGATCCTGTATTAATTTAGGATCCTGTTTTAATTTAGGATCCTGTATTAATTTAGGATCATGCTTTAATTTAGGATCCTGTTTTAATTGAGGATGCTGTATTAATTTAGGATCCTGTTTTAATTTAGGATCCTGTATTAATTTAGGATCATGTATTAATTTAGGATCCTGTATTAATTTAGGTCCAGTTTTAATTTAGGATCCTGTTTTAATGTAGGATTCTGTATTAATTTAGGATCCTGTATTAATTTAGGATCCTGTATTAATTTAGGATCATGCTTTAATTTAGGATCCTGTTTTAATGTAGGATCCTGTTTTAATTTAGGATCCTGTATTAATTTAGGATCCTGTATTAATTTAGGATCCTGTTTTAATTTAGCATCATGCTTTAATTTAGGTCCAGTTTTAATTTAGGATCCTGTTTTAATTTAGAATCCTGTATTAATTTAGGATCATGCTTTAATTTAGGTCCAGTTTTAATTTAGGATCCTGTTTTAATTTAGGATCCTGTATTAATTTAGGATCCTGTTTTAATTTAGGATCCTGTTTTAATTTAGGATCATGCTTTAATTTAGGATCCTGTATTAATTTAGGTCCAGTTTTAATTTAGGATCCTGTATTAATTTAGGATCCTGTATTAATTTAGGATCCTGTATTAATTTAGGATCATGTTTTAATTTAGGTCCAGTTTTAATTTAGGATCCTGTATTAATTTAGGATCCTGTATTAATTTAGGATCCTGTATTAATTTAGGCCCTGTTTTAATTTAGGATCCTGTTTTAATTTAGGATCCTGTATTAATTTAGGATCCTGTATTAATTTAGGATCCTGTTTTAATTTAGGATCCTGTATTAATTTAGGATCATGCTTTAATTTAGGTCCAGTTCTAATTTAGGATCATGCTTTAATTTAGGTCCAGTTCTAATTTAGGATCATGCTTTAATTTAGGTCCAGTTTTGATTTAGGATCATGTTTTGATTTAGGATCATGCTTTAATTTAGGTCCAGTTCTAATTTAGGATCATGCTTTAATTTAGGTCCAGTTTTGATTTAGGATCATGTTTTAATTTAGGTCCAGTTTTAATTTAGGATCCTGTATTAATTTAGGATCCTGTATTAATTTAGGATCCTGTATTAATTTAGGATCCTGTATTAATTTAGGATCCTGTATTAATTTAGGATCCTGTATTAATTTAGGATCCTGTATTAATTTAGGATCCTGTATTAATTTAGGATCCCGTATTAATTTAGGATCCTGTTTTAATTTAGGATCCTGTATTAGGATCATGCTTTAATTTAGGATCCTGTATTAATTTAGGATCATGTTTTAATTTAGGTCCAGTTCTAATTTAGGATCATGCTTTAATTTAGGTCCAGTTTTGATTTAGGATCATGTTTTGATTTAGGATCATGTTTTAATTTAGGTCCAGTTTTAATTTAGGATCCTGTATTAATTTAGGATCCTGTATTAATTTAGGATCCTGTATTAATTTAGGATCCTGTATTAATTTAGGATCCTGTATTTATTTAGGATCCTGTATTTATTTAGGATCCTGTATTAATTTAGGATCCTGTATTAATTTAGGATCCCGTATTAATTTAGGATCCTGTTTTAATTTAGGATCCTGTATTAATTTAGGATCATGCTTTAATTTAGGATCCTGTATTAGGATCATGCTTTAATTTAGGATCCTGTATTAATTTAGGATCATGTTTTAATTTAGGTCCAGTTTTAATTTAGGATCCTGTATTAATTTAGGATCCTGTATTAACTTAGGATCCTGTTTTAATTTAGGATCCTGTATTAATTTAGGATTCTGTATTAATTGATGATCCTGTATTAATTTAGGATCCTGTATTAATTTAGGATCCTGTTTTAATTGAGGATCCTGTTTTAATTTAGGATCCTGTATTAATTTAGGATCCTGTATTAATTTAGGCCCTGTTTTAATTTAGGATCCTGTTTTAATTTAGGATCCTGTATTAATTTAGGATCCTGTATTAATTTAGGATCCTGTATTAATTTAGGATCATGTTTTAATTTAGGTCCAGTTTTAATTTAGGATCCTGTATTAATTTAGGATCCTGTATTAACTTAGGATCCTGTTTTAATTTAGGATCCTGTATTAATTTAGGATTCTGTATTAATTGATGATCCTGTATTAATTTAGGATCCTGTATTAATTTAGGATCCTGTTTTAATTGAGGATCCTGTTTTAATTTAGGATCCTGTATTAATTTAGGATCCTGTATTAATTTAGGCCCTGTTTTAATTTAGGATCCTGTTTTAATTTAGGATCCTGTATTAATTTAGGATCCTGTATTAATTTAGGATCCTGTATTAATTTAGGCCCTGTTTTAATTTAGGATCCTGTTTTAATCTAGGATCCTGTATTAATTTAGGATCCTGTTTTAATTTAGGATCATGCTTTAATTTAGGTCCAGTTTTAATTTAGGATCCTGTATTAATTTAGGATCCTGTATTAATTGAGGATTCTGTATTAATTTAGGATCCTGTATTAATTTAGGATCCTGTATTAATTTAGGATCCTGTTTTAATTTAGGATCCTGTATTAATTTAGGCCCAGTTTTAATTTAGGATCATGCTTTAATTTAGGTCCAGTTTTAATTTAGGATCATGTTTTAATTTAGGATCCTGTATTAATTTAGGATCCTGTATTAATTTAGGATCCTGTATTAATTTAGGATCCTGTATTAATTTAGGATCCTGTATTAATTTAGGATCCTGTATTAATTTAGGATCCTGTATTAATTTAGGATCCTGTATTAATTTAGGATCCTGTATTAATTTAGGATCCTGTATTAATTTAGGATCCTGTATTAATTTAGGATCCTGTATTTATTTAGGATCCTGTATTTATTTAGGATCCTGTATTTATTTAGGATCCTGTATTAATTTAGGATCCTGTATTAATTTAGGATCCTGTTTTAATTTAGGATCCTGTATTAATTTAGGATCATGCTTTAATTTAGGTCCAGTTCTAATTTAGGATCATGCTTTAATTTAGGTCCAGTTCTAATTTAGGATCATGCTTTAATTTAGGTCCAGTTTTGATTTAGGATCATGTTTTGATTTAGGATCATGCTTTAATTTAGGTCCAGTTCTAATTTAGGATCATGCTTTAATTTAGGTCCAGTTTTGATTTAGGATCATGTTTTGATTTAGGATCATGTTTTAATTTAGGTCCAGTTTTAATTTAGGATCCTGTATTAATTTAGGATCCTGTATTAATTTAGGATCCTGTATTAATTTAGGATCCTGTATTAATTTAGGATCCTGTATTTATTTAGGATCCTGTATTTATTTAGGATCCTGTATTAATTTAGGATCCTGTATTAATTTAGGATCCCGTATTAATTTAGGATCCTGTTTTAATTTAGGATCCTGTATTAGGATCATGCTTTAATTTAGGATCCTGTATTAATTTAGGATCATGTTTTAATTTAGGTCCAGTTCTAATTTAGGATCATGCTTTAATTTAGGTCCAGTTTTGATTTAGGATCATGTTTTGATTTAGGATCATGTTTTAATTTAGGTCCAGTTTTAATTTAGGATCCTGTATTAATTTAGGATCCTGTATTAATTTAGGATCCTGTATTAATTTAGGATCCTGTATTAATTTAGGATCCTGTATTTATTTAGGATCCTGTATTTATTTAGGATCCTGTATTAATTTAGGATCCTGTATTAATTTAGGATCCCGTATTAATTTAGGATCCTGTTTTAATTTAGGATCCTGTATTAATTTAGGATCATGCTTTAATTTAGGATCCTGTATTAGGATCATGCTTTAATTTAGGATCCTGTATTAATTTAGGATCATGTTTTAATTTAGGTCCAGTTTTAATTTAGGATCCTGTATTAATTTAGGATCCTGTATTAACTTAGGATCCTGTTTTAATTTAGGATCCTGTATTAATTTAGGATTCTGTATTAATTGATGATCCTGTATTAATTTAGGATCCTGTATTAATTTAGGATCCTGTTTTAATTGAGGATCCTGTTTTAATTTAGGATCCTGTATTAATTTAGGATCCTGTATTAATTTAGGCCCTGTTTTAATTTAGGATCCTGTTTTAATTTAGGATCCTGTATTAATTTAGGATCCTGTATTAATTGAGGATCCTGTATTAATTTAGGATCATGTTTTAATTTAGGTCCAGTTTTAATTTAGGATCCTGTATTAATTTAGGATCCTGTATTAACTTAGGATCCTGTTTTAATTTAGGATCCTGTATTAATTTAGGATTCTGTATTAATTGATGATCCTGTATTAATTTAGGATCCTGTATTAATTTAGGATCCTGTTTTAATTGAGGATCCTGTTTTAATTTAGGATCCTGTATTAATTTAGGATCCTGTATTAATTTAGGCCCTGTTTTAATTTAGGATCCTGTTTTAATTTAGGATCCTGTATTAATTTAGGATCCTGTATTAATTTAGGATCCTGTATTAATTTAGGCCCTGTTTTAATTTAGGATCCTGTTTTAATTTAGGATCCTGTATTAATTTAGGATCATGTTTTAATTTAGGATCATGTTTTAATTTAGGTCCAGTTTTAATTTAAGATCCTGTATTAATTTAGGATCCTGTATTAATTGAGGATCCTGTATTAATTTAGGATCCTGTATTAATTTAGGATCCTGTATTAATTTAGGATCCTGTTTTAATTTAGGATCCTGTATTAATTTAGGCCCAGTTTTAATTTAGGATCATGCTTTAATTTAGGTCCAGTTTTGATTTAGGATCCTGTATTAATTTAGGATCCTGTATTAATTGAGGATCCTGTATTAATTTAGGATCCTGTATTAATTTAGGATCCTGTATTAATTTAGGATCCTGTATTAATTTAGGATCCTGTATTAATTTAGGATCCTGTATTAATTTAGGATCCTGTATTAATTTAGGATCCTGTATTAATTTAGGATCCTGTATTAATTTAGGATCCTGTATTAATTTAGGATCCTGTATTTATTTAGGATCCTGTATTTATTTAGGATCCTGTATTTATTTAGGATCCTGTATTAATTTAGGATCCTGTATTAATTTAGGATCCTGTTTTAATTTAGGATCCTGTATTAATTTAGGATCATGCTTTAATTTAGGATCCTGTATTAGGATCATGCTTTAATTTAGGATCCTGTATTAATTTAGGATCATGTTTTAATTTAGGATCCTGTATTGCTTTAGGATTCTGTATTAATTGAGGATCCTGTATTAATTTAGGATCCTGTATTAATTTAGGATCCTGTTTTAATTTAGGATCCTGTTTTAATTTAGGATCCTGTATTAATTTAGGATCCTGTATTAATTTAGGCCCTGTTTTAATTTAGGATCCTGTATTGATTTAGGATTCTGTATTAATTGAGGATCCTGTATTAATTTAGGATCCTGTATTAATTTAGGATCCTGTTTTAATATAGGATCCTGTTTTAATTTAGGATCCTGTATTAATTTAGGATCCTGTATTAATTTAGGCCCTGTTTTAATTTAGGATCCTGTTTTAATTTAGGATCCTGTATTAATTTAGGATCCTGTATTAATTTAGGCCCTGTTTTAATTTAGGATCCTGTTTTAATTTAGGATCCTGTATTAATTTAGGATCATGTTTTAATTGAGGATCATGTTTTAATTTATAGTCAGGCAGTTTGGTGAATATTTTGGGGTGAATTGTGGGTTTTTGGCCACAAGCATGAAATTTTCACCAATGATAGAGTTTGACTTAGTGAAAAAAATTAGCTATGGGGCCACTTGAAAAAATCCAATATGGCGATTCAATTGACACTTACAAAATCCAATATGGCCGCCATTCGTTGCACACCCAACAACATGAGCTAAGATGGCCGCCACTACATAGAATTTGCTTATGAATTACTGTACAACTTGTGTGTTTCGTCTTACAGCCATGAGCTGTGATGTATTTTATGTGGGAAGAGGAACTCTACCATGGAGAATCGATTGACTCTTTAAAATCCAAGATGGCCGCCATTTTCAAGATGGCCGCCACTCCAACAATTTTCGTCATGTAATGCTGTATTATTTCTGTTTTTCGTCTCACAGCATTGAGTTGTGAGTTATGTAGATTCAATTGACACATACCAAATCCAATCTGGCCGCCATTCTAGGCCTAATCACGTTCACAGTCGCCACTGCAACCGCACAGGCTGGTACATTTAAGTTCTGCTTTTGCACATTTGCAGCGTCCGCGGCATCCATTCTCCAGTTTACAGCCACATTTGATCAACTCCTGAATTGCCTTCGATGTTTCTGGGAGCATTGTCCAATACGGTTGCCATTGTCCATTAGCTGATCTGGTCCATCCCCATTCAGCAGGAGATGGCAATGTAGGATTTGGTGTTAGCGTCTGTCCCCAACAATAACCGGCCTGTTATGCTACCCGTTTTGTGTGTTCTAGCAGGGCTCCATACGTTGGTGGTATATTCTCAATACTTCGTCCTTTCCTGGTGAACAGATCTTTGCGTGCTTCATTGACAGTTGTGCAGGTACTCGTCCTATCGTACATGAGTGTAACGAAACGCTCAATCTCCGGCATCATGTCCTTCAATCTGTCTTCTGTAGGCATTGAACTCAGTGCAACAAATGCTGGTGTGATTTCTTCAAACACCTTCCATGTTGCCCACGCTGTGTTTTTACCTCTGCCAGCGAACGAAGAGGTCTGATCACACCCTGTAAAGGCATGGAACGCTATTAGAGACCCTGCCCTTGTTGGTCCCAGCTCTTTCACAATATCATGAATGGGAACATAACGGAAATTCTTCCCAGTTCCAAATGCAATCCATAGTTCACTGATACCCAGCTGTTGGAACGTGGAGATCGCTATGACCATCACATCCGTGTCCACAGTTCGAATCATGACTCTATTGAATCCCTGCCTGGAACATTCCGCTGCATGAAGTAAGAGCCTTGTATCTGCTTCTTCATGTGTGCATGGTGATAGTCTGCTAATGTCGATATCAGAGTTAAAAATAAGGCAGAGCTGTTTCGGTTCCTTGCTGAACTGAGTACAGGTTTAGAAGTTGGAGACAAGCAAGTGATCTCTACACGAGGACATGAGGTCGTGTGCAACTCTGATATCGACATTAGCAGACTATCACCATGCACACATGAAGAAGCAGATACAAGGCTCTTACTTCATGCAGCGGAATGTTCCAGGCAGGGATTCAATAGAGTCATGATTCGAACTGTGGACACGGATGTGATGGTCATAGCGATCTCCACGTTCCAACAGCTGGGTATCAGTGAACTATGGATTGCATTTGGAACTGGGAAGAATTTCCGTTATGTTCCCATTCATGATATTGTGAAAGAGCTGGGACCAACAAGGGCAGGGTCTCTAATAGCGTTCCATGCCTTTACAGGTGTGATCAGACCTCTTCGTTCGCTGGCAGAGGTAAAAACACAGCGTGGGCAACATGGAAGGTGTTTGAAGAAATCACACCAGCATTTGTTGCACTGAGTTCAATGCCTACAGAAGACAGATTGAAGGACATGATGCCGGAGATTGAGCGTTTCGTTACACTCATGTACGATAGGACGAGTACCTGCACAACTGTCAATGAAGCACGCAAATATCTGTCCACCAGGAAAGGACGAAGTATTGAGAATATACCACCAACGTATGGAGCCCTGCTAGAACACACAAAACGGGTAGCATACCAGGCCGGTTATTGTTGGGGACAGATGCTAACACCAAATCCTACATTGCCATCTCCTGCTGAATGGGGATGGACCAGATCAGCTAATGGACAATGGCAACCGTATTGGACAATGCTCCCAGTAGCATCGAAGGCAATTCAGGAGTTGATCAAATGTGGCTGTAAACTGGAGAATGGATGCCGCGGACGCTGCAAATGTGCAAAAGCAGAACTTAAATGTACCAGCCTGTGCGGTTGCAGTGGCGACTGTGAACGTGATTAGGCCTAGAATGGCGGCCAGATTGGATTTGGTATGTGTCAATTGAATCTACATAACTCACAACTCAATGCTGTGAGACGAAAAACAGAAATAATACAGCATTACATGACGAAAATTGTTGGAGTGGCGACCATCTTGAAAATGGCGGCCATCTTGGATTTTAAAGAGTCAATCGATTCTCCATGGTAGAGTTCCTCTTCCCACATAAAATACATCACAGCTCATGGCTGTAAGACGAAACACACAAGTTGTACAGTAATTCATAAGCAAATTCTTATGTAGTGGCGGCCATCTTAGCTCATGTTGTTGGGTGTGTAACGAATGGCGGCCATCTTGGAAATGGCGGCCATATTGGATTTTGTAAGTGTCAATTGATCGCCATATTGGATTTTTTTCAAGTGGCCCCATAGCTAATTTTTTTCACTAAGTCAAACTCTATCATTGGTGAAAATTTCATGCTTGTGGCCAAAAACCCACAATAATTTCACCAAACTGCCTGACTATTAGGTCCAGTTTTAATTTAAGATCCTGTATTAATTTAGGATCCTGTATTAATTTAGGATCCTGTATTAATTTAGGATCCTGTATTAATTTAGGATCCTGTATTAATTTAGGATCCTGTTTTAATTTAGGATCCTGTATTAATTTAGGCCCAGTTTTAATTGAGGATCATGCTTTAATTTAGGTCCAGTTTTGATTTAGGATCCTGTATTAATTTAGGATCCTGTATTAATTTAGGATCCTGTATTAATTTAGGATCCTGTATTAATTTAGGATCCTGTATTAATTTAGGATCCTGTATTAATTTAGGATCCTGTATTAATTTAGGATCCTGTATTAATTTAGGATCCTGTATTAATTGAGGATCCTGTATTAATTTAGGATCCTGTTTTAATTTAGGATCCTGTATTAATTTGGGATCCTGTTTTAAATTGTACAACAGTTTTACAAAAGAAAATTAGGAAATGAATAAACATGTACAGTATGTACAATCAACAGGGATAAAACATTTAAAATATTTCTATTTACACTCTACTATTTACAATTGAAATACTTTGGGGGCTCTCTCCTCCGCAGAGGCTTCCAATGGAGGGGGTAATGGGGGTTGGGATAAGGAATGCGGTAGAGGGTAATGGGATAAGGATACCCTCTCTCTACATTGGAAGCCTCTGCGGAGGAGAGAGCTTTGGGGGAAATAAGATTATAATAAAATCAAGATACTGTATTGGAGGTGGTCCGTATAATGAGCAAATCATGTATAGTCTTACTTGCTTTCTTCACTACCGTATATGTTGTCAATATGTTTATTCCGGAGTGAAATGTCATCTTGTATATAATTAAGCTGTGATTATAAGTCTAGCATTTTGACTGATTTGACTCTTGTAATCTTGTTGCCGTCTATTGATAATGCAAGGATATATCTTTTTACTCGGGCTACCTGTGGTAGCGCAAGTCTAGGTTTCGGCTCTGTTTTTCGGCAATGTCGCGAAATGGCAATTATTGCATCAACCCGTCAGGCTTTGCGAAAACTTCACTGAAAATATATAATCATGTGGTTGGCAAGTAAATCTTGATCTTATATATGCTCGCAATGCTTACAATCGCACACGCCGATCGCAGTAGACCTACACCAAAAGATGACGAGCTGCGATTTCGAAACGGGTTGGTCGATAACCGTACACTGAAAAGTACACATAATTTATGTGTACTCTATCAAATCTGTTTCCGTACGCTGTTGTATACTCGATCAAACCTATATTTTATAATGTTTAGAACCACTCAACTGAACCACTTAACCGTAATAAAGAAGCGAATTTACATGTCAACAATACACGACAAATGAACCTTCGTTGTAATGAAT